>JBAPLH010000320.1:0-12439 GCA_037897445.1 Ceriops zippeliana | reverse complement strand
ATTTTCGTACAAATGTTAACTGGTTTAATTCCTAAATAATGACAAATTTCTAATCTCCTAATGTTTAATTAGGCTCCTCTTGTTGTTACCAGGACTATTTTTCATGCAATAACCTTGAAATTAACATTTGTTTCCTTTCTTGTAATAACTATATTCATTTTGAAAAAAATGCCCGTGGACCATCAATTACATGAATTCATTCAATTTAACAAACAATTCAGTCCTTGATTTTGAAATTGCATTTCTTATTGATATTATTTGTTGAATTCAACATTGAAGAGTTGCTCCCCATCATTTTTGGTTAACAAGCCTCCTCTTTTGATTCCAAACACACCTTTTTGATCCCATTGATCATGAAATATAACACATGTGGCCAAACAACCTAGTATATTAATTGATTCAAACAAGTATAAACACCAATAAAAAATCCAAATCTATTTAAATTCGTCCGCGAAAGGTGCCATTCATCGTGGTTTTTGCATTTCGTACAAATGTTAACTGGTTTAATTCCTAAATAAAGAGAATTTCTAATCACCTCATGTTAATTAGGCTCCTGTTGTTGTTACCAGAGACTATTTTTCATGCAATAACCTTGAAATTAACTTTTGTTTCTTTCTTAATAACTATATTCATTTTGAAAAAAATGCACGTGGATCATCAATTACATGAATTCATTCAATTTAACATTAAATTCAGTCCTTGATTTTGAATTGCATTTCTTATTGATATTATTTGTTGAATTCAAAATTAAAGAGCTGCTCCCATCATTTTTGGTTAACAAGCCTCTTCTTTTGATTCCAAACACACTTTTTGATACATTGATCATGAAATATAGCACATTTGGCTAAACAACCTAGTATATTAATTGATTCAAACAAGTATAAACACCTAATAAAAAATGCAAATCTATTTAAATCCATTGGCGAAAAGGTGCCATTCATCTGGGTTTGCATTTCCTACAAATGTTTTCTGGTTTCATTCCTAAATAATGACAATTTCTAATGTCCCTAATGTTAATTAGGCTCCTCTTTTTGTTACCAGGACTATTTTTCATGCAATAACCTTGAAATTAACATTTGTTTCTTTCTTAATAACTATATTCATTTTGAAAAAAAATGCTCGTGGACCATCAATTACATGAATTCATTCAATTTAACAAACAATTCAGTCCTTGATTTTGAATTGCATTTCTTCTTGATATTATTTGTTGAATTCAAAATTGGAGAGTTGCTCCCATCATTTTTGGTTAACAACCCTCTTCTTTTGATTCGAAACACACCTTTTGATACATTGATCATGAAGTATAACACATGTGGCTAAACAACCTAGTATATTAATTGATTCAAACAAATATAAACACTAATAAAAATCCAAATCTATTTAAATCCATTGGCAAAAGGTTCCATTCATCTGGGTTTGCATTTCGTACAAATGTTTTCTGATCTAATTCCTAAATAATGAGAATTTCTAATCACCTCATGTTAATTAGGCTCCTCTTGTTGTTACCAGGACTATTTTTCATACAATAACCTTGAAATTAACATTTGTTCCTTTCTTAATAACTATATTCATTTTGAAAAAAATGCCCGTGGACCATCAATTACATGAATTCATTCAATTTAACAAACAATTCAGTCCTTGATTTTGAAATGCATTTCTTATTGATATTATTAGTTGAATTCAAAATTGGAGAGTTGCACCCATCATTTTTGGTTAACAAGCCTCTGCTTTTGATTCCAAAAATACTTTTTGATCCATTGATCATGAAGTATAACACATGTGGCTAAACAACCTAGTATATTATTTGATTCAAACAAGTATAAACACTAATAAAAATCCAAATCTATTTAAATCCATTGGCAAAAGGTGCCATTCATCTGGGTTTGCATTTCATACAAATGTTTTCTGGTTTAATTCCTAAATAATGAGAATTTCTAATCACCTTATGTTAATTAGGCTCCTCTTGTTGTTACCAGGACTATTTTTTCATACAATAACCTTGAAATTAACATTTGTTTCTTTCTTAATAACTATATTCATTTTGAAAAAAAATGCCCGTGGACCATCAATTACATGAATTCATTCAATTGAACAAACAATTCAGTCCTTGATTTTGAAGTGCATTTCTTATTGATATTATTAGTTGAATTCAAAATTGGAGTGTTGCACCCATCATTTTTGATTGACAAGCCTCTTCTTTTGATTCCAAACACACACTTTTTGATCCATTGATCATGAAATATAACACATGTGGCTAAACAACCTAGTCTATTAATTGATTCAAACAAGTATAAACACCAATAAAAATCCAAATCTATTTAAATCCACAGGCAAAAGGTGCCATTCATCTGAGTTTGCATTTCGTACAAATGTTTACTGGTTTAATTCCTAAATAATGACAATTTCTAATCTCCTAATGTTAATTAGGCTCCTCTTGTTGTTACCAGGACTATTTTTCATGCAATAACCTTGAAATTAACATTTGTTTCTTTCTTAATTACTATATTCATTTTGAAAAAAATGCCCGTGGACCATCAATTACATGAATTCATTCAATTTAACAAACAATTCAGTCCTTGATTTTGAATTGCATTTCTTATTGATATTATTGTTTGATTTCAACATTGGAGAGTTGCTCCCATCATTTTTGGTTAACAAGCCTCCTCTCTTGATTCCAAACAGACCTTTTGATCCATTGATCATGAAATATAACACATGTGGCCAAACAACCTAGTATATTAATTGATTCAAACAAGTATAAACACCAATAAAAATCCAAATCTATTTAAATTCGTCCGCGACAGGTGCCATTCATCGTGGTTTGCATTTCGTACAAATGTTAACTGGTTTAATTCCTAAATAAAGAGAATTTCTAATCACCTCATGTTAATTAGGCTCCTGTTGTTGTTACTATGCAATAACCTTGAAATTAACTTTTGTTTCTTTCTTAATAACTATATTCATTTTGAAAAAAATGCACGTGGATCATCAATTACATGAATTCATTCAAGTTAACATTAAATTCAGTCCTTGATTTTGAATTGCATTTCTTATTGATATTAATTGTTGAATTCAAAATTAAAGAGCTGCTCCCATCATTTTTGGTTAACAAGCCTCTTCTTTTGATTCCAAACACACTTTTTGATACATTGATCATGAAATATAGCACATTTGGCTAAACAACCTAGTATATTAATTGATTCAAACAAGTATAAACACTAATAAAAATGCAAATCTATTTAAATCCATTGGCGAAAGGTGCCATTCATCTGGGTTTGCATTTCCTACAAATGTTTTCTGGTTTCATTCCTAAATAATGACAATTTCTAATGTCCTAATGTTAATTAGGCTCCTCTTGTTGTTACCAGGACTATTTTTCATGCAATAACCTTGAAATTAACATTTGTTTCTTTCTTAATAACTATATTCATTTTGAAAAAAATGCTCGTGGACCATCAATTACATGAATTCATTCAATTTAACAAACAATTCAGTCCTTGATTTTGAATTGCATTTCTTCTTGATATTATTTGTTGAATTCAAAATTGGAGAGTTGCTCCCATCATTTTTGGTTAACAACCCTCTTCTTTTGATTCGAAACACACTTTTTGATACATTGATCATGAAGTATAACACATGTGGCTAAACAACCTAGTATATTAATTGATTCAAACAAATATAAACACTAATAAAAATCCAAATCTATTTAAATCCATTGGCAAAAGGTTCCATTCATCTGGGTTTGCATTTCGTACAAATGTTTTCTGATCTAATTCCTAAATAATGAGAATTTCTAATCACCTCATCTTAATTAGGCTCCTCTTGTTGTTACCAGGACTATTTTTCATACAATAACCTTGAAATTAACATTTGTTCCTTTCTTAATAACTATATTCATTTTGAAAAAAATGCCCGTGGACCATCAATTACATGAATTCATTCAATTTAACAAACAATTCAGTCCTTGATTTTGAAATGCATTTCTTATTGATATTATTAGTTGAATTCAAAATTGGAGAGTTGCACCCATCATTTTTGGTTAACAAGCCTCTGCTTTTGATTCCAAAAATACTTTTTGATCCATTGATCATGAAGTATAACACATGTGTCTAAACAACCTAGTATATTAAATGATTCAAACAAGTATAAACACCAATAAAAATCCAAATCTGTTTAAATCCACAGGCAAAAGGTGCCATTCAATAGGGTTTTTCATTTCGTACAAATGTTAACTAGTTTAATTCCTAAATAATGATAATTTCTAATCTCCTAATGTTAATTAGGCTCCTCTTGTTGTTACCAGGACTATTTTTCATGTAATAAACTTTAAATTAACATTTGTTTCTTTCTTAATAACTATTTTTCATTTTGAAAAAAAATGCCCGTGGACCATCAATTACATGAATTCATTCAATTTAACAAACAATTTAGTCCTTGGTTTTGAATTGCATTTCTTCTTGATATTATTTGTTGAATTCAAAATTGGAGAGTTGCTCCCATCATTTTTGGTTAACAAGCCTCTTCTTTTGATTCCAAACACACCTTTTGATACATTGATCATGAAGTATAACACATGTGGCTAATCAACCTAGTATATTAATTGATTCAAACAAGTATAAACACTAATAAAAATCCAAATCTATTTAAATCCATTGGCAAAAGGTGCCATTCCTCTGGGTTTGCATTTCGTACAAATGTTTTCTGGTTTAATTCCTAAATAATGAGAATTTCTAATCACCTCATGTTAATTAGGCTCCTCTTGTTGTTACCAGGACTATTTTTCATACAATAACCTTGAAATTAACATTTGTTTCTTTCTAAATAACTATATTCATTTTGAAGAAAATGCCCGTGGACCATCAATTACATGAATTCATTCAATTTTACAAACAATTCAGTCCTTGATTTTGAAGTGCATTTCTTATTGATATTATTAGTTGAATTCAAAATTGGAGAGTTGCACCCATCATTTTTGATTGACAAGCCTCTTCTTTTGATTCCAAACACACTTTTTGATCCATTGATCATGAAATATAACACATGTGGCTAAACAACCTAGTATATTAATTGATTCAAACAAGTATAAACACCAATAAAAATCCAAATCTATTTTAATCCACAGGAAAAAGGTGCCATTCATCTGAGTTTGCATTTCGTACAAATTTTTACTGGTTTAATTCCTAAATAATGACAATTTCTAATCTCCTAATGTTAATTAGGCTCCTCTTGTTGTTACCAGGACTATTTTTCATACAATAACCTTGAAATTAACATTTGTTTCTTTCTTAATTACTATATTCATTTTGAAAAAAATGCCCGTGGACCATCAATTACATGAATTCATTCAATTTAACAAACAATTCAGTCCTTGATTTTGAATTGCATTTCTTATTGATATTATTTGTTGAATTCAAAATTGGATAGTTGCACCCATCATTTTTGGTTAACAAGCCTCTTCTTTTGATTCCAAACACACTTTTTGATCCATTGATCATGATATATAACACATGTGGCTAAATAAGCTAGTATATTAATTGATTCAAACAAGTATAAACACCAATAAAAATCCCAATCTATTTAAATTCGTCCGCCAAAGGTGCCATTCATCGTGGTTTGCATTTCGTAAAAATGTTAACTGGTTTAATTCCTAAATAAAGGGAATTTCTAATCACCTCATGTTAATTAGGCTCCTCTTGTTGTTACTAGGACTATTTTTCATGCAATAACCTTGAAATTAACTTTTGTTTCTTTCTTAATAACTATATTCATTTTGAAAAAAATGCACGTGGATCATCAATTACATGAATTCATTCAAGTTAACATTAAATTCAGTCCTTCATTTTGAATTTCATTTCTTATTGATATTAATTGTTGAATTCAAAATTAAAGAGTTTCTCCCATCATTTTTGGTTAACAAGCCTCTACTTTTGATTCCAAACACACTTTTTGATCCATTGATCATGAAATATAACACATGTGGCTAAACAACCTAGTATATTAATTGATTCAAACAAGTATAAACACCAATATAAATCCAAATTATTTAAATTCGTCCACCAAAGGTGCCATTCATCGTGGTTTGAATTTCGTACAAATGTTAACTGGTTTAATTACTAAATAAAGAGAATTTCTAATCACCTCATGTTAATTAGGCTCCTCTTGTTGTTACCAGGACTATTTTTCATGCAATAACATTGAAATTAACTTTTGTTTCTTTCTTAATAACTATATTCATTTTGAAAAAAATGTCCGTCAGCCATCAATTACATGAATCCATTCAATTTAACATTAAATTCAGTCCTTGATTTTGAATTGCATTTCTTATTGATATTATTTGATGAATTCAAAATTAAAGAGTTGCTCCCATCATTTTTGGTCAAAAAGCCTCTTCTTTTGATTCCAAACACACTTTTTGATACATTGATCATGAAATATAGCACATTTGGCTAAACAACCTAGTATATTAATTGATTCAAACAAGTATAAACACTAATAAAAATGCAAATCTATTTAAATCCATTGGCAAAAGGTGCCATTCATCTGGGTTTGCATTTCCTACAAATGTTTTCTGGTTTCATTCCTAAATAATGACAATTTCTAATGTCCTAATGTTAATTAGGCTCCTCTTGTTGTTACCAGGACTATTTTTTTCATGCAATAACCTTGAAATTAACATTTGTTTCTTTCTTAATAACTATATTCATTTTGAAAAAAATGCTCGTTGACCATCAATTACATGAATTCATTCAATTTAACAAACAATTCAGTCCTTGATTTTGAATTGCATTTCTTCTTGATATTATTTGTTGAATTCAAAATTGGAGAGTTGCTCCCATCATTTTTGGTTAACAACCCTCTTCTTTTGATTCGAAACACACTTTTTGATACATTGATCATGAAGTATAACACATGTGGCTAAACAACCTAGTATATTAATTGATTCAAACAAATATAAACACTAATAAAAATCCAAATCTATTTAAATCCATTGGCAAAAGGTTCCATTCATCTGGGTTTGCATTTCGTACAAATGTTTTCTGATCTAATTCCTAAATAATGAGAATTTCTAATCACCTCATCTTAATTAGGCTCCTCTTGTTGTTACCAGGACTATTTTTCATACAATAACCTTGAAATTAACATTTGTTCCTTTCTTAATAACTATATTCATTTTGAAAAAAATGCCCGTGGACCATCAATTACATGAATTCATTCAATTTAACAAACAATTCAGTCCTTGATTTTGAAATGCATTTCTTATTGATATTATTAGTTGAATTCAAAATTGGAGAGTTGCACCCATCATTTTTGGTTAACAAGCCTCTGCTTTTGATTCCAAAAATACTTTTTGATCCATTGATCATGATGTATAACACATGTGGCTAAACAACCTAGTATATTATTTGATTCAAACAAGTATAAACACTAATAAAAATCCAAATCTGTTTAAATCCATTAGCAAAAGGTGCCATTCATCTGGGGTTGCATTTCATACAAATGTTTTCTGGTTTAATTCCTAAATAAAGAGAATTTCTAATCACCTCATGTTAATTAGGCTCCTCTTGTTGTTACCAGGACTATTTTTCATACAATAACCTTGAAATTAACATTTGTTTCTTTCTGAATAACTATATTCATTTTGAAAAAAATGCCCGTGGACCATCAATTACATGAATTCATTCAATTGAACAAAAAATTCAGTCCTTGATTTTGAAGTGCATTTCTTATTGATATTATTAGTTGAATTCAAAATTGGAGTGTTGCACCCATCATTTTTGATTGACAAGCCTCTTCTTTTGATTCCAAACACACTTTTTGATCCATTGATCATGAAAATATAACACATGTGGCTAAACAACCTAGTCTATTAATTGATTCAAACAAGTATAAACACCAATAAAAATCCAAATCTATTTAAATCCACAGGCAAAAGGTGCCATTCATCTGAGTTTGCATTTCGTACAAATGTTTACTAGTTTAATTCCTAAATAATGACAATTTCTAATCTCCTAATGTTAATTAGGCTCCTCTTGTTGTTACCAGGACTATTTTTCATGCAATAACCTTGAAATTAACATTTGTTTCTTTCTTAATTACTATATTCATTTTGAAAAAAATACCCGTGGACCATCAATTACATGAATTCATTCAATTTAACAAACAATTCAGTCCTTGATTTTGAATTGCATTTCTTATTGATATTATTTGTTGATTTCAACATTGGAGAGTTGCTCCCATCATTTTTGGTTAACAAGCCTCCTCTCTTGATTCCAAACAGACCTTTTGATCCATTGATCATGAAATATAACACATGTGGCCAAACAACCTAGTATATTAATTGATTCAAACAAGTATAAACACCAATAAAAATCCAAATCTATTTAAATTCGTCCGCGAAAGGTGCCATTCATCGTGGTTTGCATTTCGTACAAATGTTAACTGGTTTAATTCCTAAATAAAGAGAATTTCTAATCACCTCATGTTAATTAGGCTCCTCTTGTTGTTACTATGCAATAACCTTGAAATTAACTTTTGTTTCTTTCTTAATAACTATATTCATTTTGAAAAAAATGCATGTGGATCATCAATTACATGAATTCATTCAAGTTAACATTAAATTCAGTCCTTGATTTTGAATTGCGTTTCTTATTGATATTAATTGTTGAATTCAAAATTGAAGAGCTGCTCCCATCATTTTTGGTTAACAAGCCTCTTCTTTTGATTCCAAACACACTTTTTGATACATTGATCATGAAATATAACACATTTGGCTAAACAACCTAGTATATTAATTGATTCAAACAAGTACAAACACTAATAAAAATGCAAATCTATTTAAATCCATTGGCGAAAGGTGCCATTCATCTAGGTTTGCATTTCCTACAAATGTTTTCTGGTTTCATTCCTAAATAATGACAATTTCTAATGTCTTAATGTTAATTAGGCCCCTCTTGTTGTTACCAGGACTATTTTCCATACAATAACCTTGAAATTAACATTTGTTTCTTTCTTAATAACTATATTAATTTTGAAAAAAATGCACGTGGACCATCAATTACATGAATTCATTCAATTTAACAAAGAATTCAGACATTGATTTTGAATTGCATTTCTTATTGATATTATTAGTTGAATTCAAAATTGGAGAGTTGCTCCCATCATTTTCGGTTAACAAGCCTCTTCTTTTGATTCCAAACAGACTTTTTGATCCATTGATCATGAAATATAACACATGTGTCCAAACAACCTAGTATATTAATTGATTCAAACAAGTATAAACACCAATAAAAATCCAAATCTACTTAAATTCGTCCCCCAAAGGTTCCATTCATCGTGGTTTGCATTTCGTACAAATGTTAACTGGTTTAATTCCTAAATATAGAGAATTTCTAATCACCTCATGTTAATTAGGCTCCTCTTGTTGTTACCAGGTCTATTTTTCATACAATAACCTTGAAATTAACTTTTGTTTCTTTCTTAATAACTATATTAATTTTGAAAAAAATGCACGTGGACCATCAATTACATGAATTCATTCAATTTAACAAACAATTCAGTCCTTGATTTTGAATTGCATTTCTCATTGATATTATTAGTTGAATTCAAAATTGGAGAGTTGCACCCATCATTTTTGGTTAACAAGCCTCTTCTTTTGATTCCAAACACACTTTTTGATTCATTGATCATGAAATATAACACATGTGGCTAAATAAGCTAGTATATTAATTGATTCAAACAAGTATAAACACCAATAACAATCCAAATCTATTTAAATTCGTCCGCCAAATGTGCCATTCATCGTGGTTTGCATTTCGTACAAATGTTAACTGGTTTAATTCCTTGCTAAAGAGAATTTCTAATCACCTCATGTTAATTAGGCTCCTCTTGTTGTTAGTACGACTATTTTTCATGCAATAACCTTGAAATTAACTTTTGTTTCTTTCTTAATAACTATATTCATTTTGAAAAAAATGCACGTGGATCATCAATTACATGAATTCATTCAAGTTAACATTAAATTCAGTCCTTCATTTTGAATTGCATTTCTTATTGATATTAATTGTTGAATTCAAAATTAAAGAGTTGCTCCCATCATTTTTGGTTAACAAGCCTCTTCTTTTGATTCCAAACACACTTTTTGATACATTGATCATGAAATATAACACATGTGGCTAAACAACCTAGTATATTAATTGATTCAAACAAGTATAAACACTAATAAAAATCCAAATCTATTTAAATCCACAGGCAAAAGGTGCCATTCATCAGGGTTTGCATTTCATACAAATGTTAACTAGTTTAATTCCTAAATAATGACAATTTCTAATCTCCTAATGTTAATTAGGCTCCTCTTACTGTTACCAGGACTATTTTTCATGCAATAACCTTGAAATTAACATTTGTTTCTTTCTTAATAACTATATTCATTTTGAAAAAAATGCCCGTGGACCATCAATTACATGAATTCATTCAATTTAACAAACAATTCAGTCCTTGATTTTGAATTGCATTTCTTATTGATATTATTTGTTGAATTCAAAGTTGAAGTGTTGCTCCCATCATTTTTGGTTAACAAGCCTCTTCTTTTGATTCCAAACACACTTTTTGATCCATTGATCATGAAATATAACACATGTGGCTAAATAAGCTAGTATATTAATTGATTCAAACAAGTATAAACACCAATAAAAATCCAAATCTATTTAAATTCGTCCGCCAAAGGTGCCATTCATCGTGGTTTGCATTTCGTATAAATGTTAACTGGTTTAATTCCTAAATAAAGAGAATTTCTAATCACCTCATATTAATTAGGCTCCTCTTGTTGTTACTAGGACTATTTTTCATGCAATAACCTTGAAATTAACTTTTGTTTCTTTCTTAATTACTATATTCATTTTGAAAAAAATGCACGTGGATCATCAATTACATGAATTCATTCAAGTTAACATTAAATTCAGTCCTTCATTTTGAATTGCATTTCTTATTGATATTAATTGTTGAATTCACAATTAAAGAGTCGCTCCCATCATTTTTGGTTAACAAGCCTCTTCTTTTGATTCCAAACACACTTTTTGATACATTGATCAGGAAGTATAACACATGTGGCTAAACAACCTAGTATATTAATTTATTCGAACAAGTATAAACACTAATAAAAATCCAAATCCATTTAAATCCATTGGCAAAAGGTGCCATTCATCTGGGTTTGCATTTCGTACAAAGGTTTTCTGGTTTAATTCCTAAATAATGAAAATTTCTAATCTCCTAATGTTAATTAGGCTCCTCTTGTTGTTACCAGGACTATTTTTCATGTAATAACCTTGAAATTAACATTTGTTTCTTTCTTAATAACTATATTAATTTTGAAAAAAATGCACGTGGACCATCAATTACATGAATTCATTCAATTTAACAAACAATTCTGTCCTTGATTTTGAATTGCATTTCTTATTCATATTATTTGTTGAATTCAAAATTAGAGAGTGCCTCCCATCATTTTTGGTTAACAAGCCTCTTCTTTTGATTCCAAACACACTTTTTGATACATTGATCATCAAGTATAACACATGTGGCTAAACAACCTAGTATATTAAATGATTCAAACAAGTATAAACACCAATAAAAATCCAAATCTGTTTAAATCCACAGGCAAAAGGTGCCATTCAATAGGGTTTTCATTTCGTACAAATGTTAACTAGTTTAATTCCTAAATAATGATAATTTCTAATCTCCTAATGTTAATTAGGCTCCTCTTGTTGTTACCAGGACTATTTTTCATGTAATAAACTTTAAATTAACATTTGTTTCTTTCTTAATAACTATTTTCATTTTGAAAAAAATGCCCGTGGACCATCAATTACATGAATTCATTCAATTTAACAAACAATTTAGTCCTTGGTTTTGAATTGCATTTCTTCTTGATATTATTTGTTGAATTCAAAATTGGAGAGTTGCTCCCATCATTTTTGGTTAACAAGCCTCTTCTTTTGATTCCAAACACACTTTTGATACATTGATCATGAAGTATAACACATGTGGCTAATCAACCTAGTATATTAATTGATTCAAACAAGTATAAACACTAATAAAAATCCAAATCTATTTAAATCCATTGGCAAAAGGTGCCATTCCTCTGGGTTTGCATTTCGTACAAATGTTTTCTGGTTTAATTCCTAAATAATGAGAATTTCTAATCACCTCATGTTAATTAGGCTCCTCTTGTTGTTACCAGGACTATTTTTCATACAATAACCTTGAAATTAACATTTGTTTCTTTCTAAATAACTATATTCATTTTGAAGAAAATGCCCGTGGACCATCAATTACATGAATTCATTCAATTTAACAAACAATTCAGTCCTTGATTTTGAAGTGCATTTCTTATTGATATTATTAGTTGAATTCAAAATTGGAAGAGTTGCACCCATCATTTTTTGAT
>JBAPLH010000319.1:0-18641 GCA_037897445.1 Ceriops zippeliana | reverse complement strand
TTTTAGTTACAAGAACTATTTTTCATGGATTTGACCATGAAATTATATGTTGACTCTTTCTTAACAACTATATTCATTATGAAAACAATTTCCATGAACCGTCTATAACATGAATTCATTCAATTGCAACAAACAATAGTGTTGTTGATCTTGAATTGCTTTTCTTATTGATATTAATTGGTTGAATTCTAATATAAAGAGTGCCTCCCATCATTTCTGGTTAACAGGTCGAATCTTTTGATTTCAAATACACTTTTTGATAAAGCGATAATTAAATTGACATATGTTGCTAAACAACGAAGTATATTAATTAAATCAAACAAGTATTACTACCATTATTACTCCAAATCTGTTTACATCCATCAGCCAACGGAGTCATTCATCTTGATTTGCATTTCATGCTAATGTGAACTTGATTAATTCCTAAATAATGAGCATTTGTAGTCACCGGAAGCTAATTACGCTCCTCTTTTAGTTACAAGAACTATTTTTCATGGATTGACCATGAAATTATATGTTGACTCTTTCTTAACGACTATATTCATTATGAAAACAATTTCCATGAATCGTCTATAACATGAATTCATTCAATTGCAACAAACAATAGTGTTGTTGATCTTGAATTGCTTTTCTTAGTGATATTAATTGGTTGAATTCTAAAATAAAGAGTGCCCCCCATCATTTCTGATTAGCAGGTCGAATCTTTTGATTCCAAACACACTTTTTGATAAAGCGATAATGCAATTGACATATGTTGCGAATGAATGAAGTATATTAATTAAATCAAACAAGTATGAACACTATTATTACTCCAAATTTACTTGCGTCCATCAGCCAAATAAGTCATTCATCTTGGATTGCATTTCATGATATGTGAACTTGTTTAATTACTAAATATTGAGACTTTCTAATCACCTTAAGCTAATTATGCTCCTCTTTTTGTTACAAGATCTATTTTTCATTCATTAACCATGAAATTATCTCTTGACTATTTCTTAACAGCTATATTCATTATGAAAACAATTTCCATGAATCATCTATAACATGAATTCATTCAATTGCAGCAAACAATAGAGTTCTTGATCTTGAATTGCTTTTGTTATTAATAATAAATTGTTGAATTCTAAAATAAAGAGTGCCTCACACCATTTCTGGTTAGCAGGTCGAATCTTTTGATTCCAAACACACTTTTTGATAAAACGATAATGAAATTGACATATGTTGCTAAGCAACGAAGTATATTAATCAAATCAAACAAGTATTAACACCATTATTACACCAAATCTGTTTCCATCCATTAGGCTAAAGAGTCATTCATCTTGGTTTGCATTTCATGCTAATGTGAACTTGATTAATTCCTAAATAATGAGCATTTGTAGTCACCTGAAGCTAATTACGCTCCTCTTTTAGTTACAAGAACTATTTTTCATGGATTGACCATGAAAATATATGTTGACTCTTTCTTAACATCTATATTCATTATGAAAACAATTTCCATGAATCGTCTATAACATGAATTCATTCAATTGCAACAAACAATAGTGTTGTTGATCTTGAATTGCTTTTCTTATTGATATTAATTGGTTGAATTCTAAAATAAAGAGTGCCCCCCATCATTTCTGATTAGCAGGTCGAATCTTTTGATTCCAAACACACTTTTTGATAAAGCGATAATGCAATTGACATATGTTGCTAATGAATGAAGTATATTAATTAAATCAAACAAGTATGAACACTATTATTACTCCAAATTTGTTTCCGTCCATCAGCCAAATAAGTCATTCATCTTGGATTGCATTTCATGATATGTGAACTTGTTTAATTACTAAATATTGAGACTTTCTAATCACCTTAAGCTAATTATGCTCCTCTTTTTGTTACAAGAACTATTTATCATTCATTAACCATGAAATTATCTCTTGACTATTTCTTAACAGCTATATTCATTATGAAAACAATTTCCATGAATCATCTATAACATGAATTCATTCAATTGCAGCAAACAATAGTGTTCTTGATGTTGAATTGCTTTTGTTATTAATAATAAATTGTTGAATTCTAAAATAAAGAGTGCCTCACACCATTTCTGGTTAGCAGGTCGAATCTTTTGATTCCAAACACACTTTTTGATAAAGCGATAATGAAATTGACATATGTTGCTAAGCAACGAAGTATATTAATCAAATCAAACAAGTATTAACACCATTATTACACCAAATCTGTTTCCATCCATCAGACTAAGGAGTCATTCATCTTGGTTTGCATTTCATGATAATGTGAACTTGATTAATTCCTAAATAATGAGCATTTGTAGTCACCTGAAGCTAATTACGCTCCTCTTTTAGTGACAAGAACTATTTTTCATGGATTGACCATGAAATTATATGTTGATTCTTTCTTAACAACTATATTCATCATGAAAACAATTTCCATGAACCGTCTATAACATGAATTCATTCAATTGCAACAAACAATAGTGTTGTTGATCTTGAATTGTTTTTCTTATTGATATTAATTGGTTGAATTCTAATATAAAGAGTGCCTCCCATCATTTCTGGTTAGCAGGTCGAATCATTTGATTCCAAACACACTTTTTGATAAAGCGATAATGAAATTGACATATGTTGCTAAGCAACGAAGTTTATTAATTAAATCAAACAAGTATTAAGACCATTATTACACAAAATCTGTTTCCATCCATCAGGCAAAGGAGTCATTCATCTTGGTTTGCATTTCATGCTAATGTGAACTTGATTAATTCCTAAATAATGAGCATTTGTAGTCACCTGAAGCTAATTACGCTCCTCTTTTAGTTACAAGAACTATTTTTCATGGATTGACCATGAAATTATATGTTGACTCTTTCTTAACAACTATATTCATTATGAAAACAATTTCCATGAATCGTCTATAACATGAATTCATTCAATTGCAACAAACAATAGTGTTGTTGATCTTGAATTGCTTTTCTTATTGATATTAATTTTTTGAATTCTAATATAAAGAGTGCCTCCCATCATTTTTGGTTAGCAGGTCGAATCTTTTGATTTCAAATACACTTTTTGATAATGCGATAATTAAATTGACATATGCTGCTAAACAACGAAGTATATTAATTAAATCAAACAAGTATTAATACCATTATTACTCCAAATCTGTTTACATCCATCAGCCAACGGAGTCATTCATCTTGATTTGCATTTCATGCTAATGTGAACTTGATTAATTCCTAAATAATGAGCATTTGTAGTCACCGGAAGCTAATTACGCTCCTCTTTTAGTTACAAGAAATATTTTTCATGGATTGACCATGAAATTATATGTTGACTCTTTCTTAACTACTATATTCATTATGAAAACAATTTCCATGAACCGTCTATAACATGAATTCATTCAATTGCAACAAACAATAGAGTTCTTGATCTTGAATTGCTTTTGTTATGAATAATAAATTGTTGAATTCTAAAATAAAGAGTGCCTCACACCATTTCTGGTTAGCAGGTCGAATCTTTTGATTCCAAACACATTTTTTGATAAAGCGATAATGAAATTGACATATGTTGCTAAGCAACGAAGTATATTAATCAAATCAAACAAGTATTAACACCATTATTACACCAAATCTGTTTCCATCCATCAGGCTAAGGTGTCATTCATCTTGGTTTGCATTTCATGCTAATGTGAACTTGATTAATTCCTAAATAATGAGCATTTGTAGTCACCTGAAGCTAATTACGCTCCTCTTTTAGTTACAAGAACTATTTTTCATGGATTGACCATGAAATTATATGTTGACTCTTTCTTAACAACTATATTCATTATGAAAACAATTTCCATGAACCGTCTATAACATGAATTCATTCAATTGCAACAAACAATAGTGTTGTTGATCTTGAATTGCTTTTCTTATTGATATTAATTGGTTGAATTCTAATATAAAGACTGCCTCCCATCATTTCTGGTTAACAGGTCGAATCTTTTGATTTCAAATACACTTTTTGATAAAGGGATAATTAAATTGACATATGTTGCTAAACAACGAAGTATATTAATTAAATCAAACAAGTATTAATACCATTATTACTCCAAATCTGTTTACATCCATCAGCCAACGGAGTCATTCATCTTGATTTGCATTTCATGCTAATGTGAACTTGATTAATTCCTAAATAATGAGCATTTGTAGTCACCGGAAGCTAATTACGCTCCTCTTTTAGTTACAAGAACTATTTTTCATGGATTGACCATGAAATTATATATTGACTCTTTCTTAACGACTATATTCATTATGAAAACAATTTCCATGAATCGTCTATAACATGAATTCATTCAATTGCAACAAACAATAGTGTTGTTGATCTTGAATTGCTTTTCTTATTGATATTAATTTTTTGAATTCTAATATAAAGAGTGCCTCCCATCATTTTTGGTTAGCAGGTCGAATCTTTTGATTCCAAACACACTTTTTGATAAAACGATAATGAAATTGACCTATGTTGCTAAGCAACGAAGTATATTAATCAAATCAAACAAGTATTAACACCATTATTACACCAAATCTGTTTCCATCCATTAGGCTAAAGAGTCATTCATCTTGGTTTGCATTTCATGATATGTGAACTTGTTTAATTACTAAATATTGAGACTTTCTAATCACCTTAAGCTAATTATGCTCCTCTTTTTGTTACAAGAACTATTTTTCATTCATTAACCATGAAATTATCTCTTGACTATTTCTTAACAGCTATATTCATTATGAAAACAATTTCCATGAATCATCTATAACATGAATTCATTCAATTGCAGCAAACAATAGAGTTCTTGATCTTGAATTGCTTTTGTTATTAATAATAAATTGTTGAATTCTAAAATAAAGAGTGCCTCACACCATTTCTGGTTAGCAGGTCGAATCTTTTGATTCCAAACACACTTTTTGATAAAACGATAATGAAATTGACATATGTTGCTAAGCAACGAAGTATATTAATCAAATCAAACAAGTATTAACACCATTATTACACCAAATCTGTTTCCATCCATTAGGCTAAAGAGTCATTCATCTTGGTTTGCATTTCATGCTAATGTGAACTTGATTAATTCCTAAATAATGAGCATTTGTAGTCACCTGAAGCTAATTACGCTCCTCTTTTAGTGACAAGAACTATTTTTCATGGATTGACCATGAAATTATATGTTGATTCTTTCTTAACAACTATATTCATCATGAAAACAATTTCCATGAACCGTCTATAACATGAATTCATTCAATTGCAACAAACAATAGTGTTGTTGATCTTGAATTGCTTTTCTTATTGATATTAATTGGTTGAATTCTAATATAAAGAGTGCCTCCCATCATTTCTGGTTAGCAGGTCGAATCTTTTGATTTCAAATACACTTTTTGATAAAGCGATAATTAAATTGACATATGTTGCTAAACAACGAAGTATATTAATTAAATCAAACAAGTATTAATACCATTATTACTCCAAATCTGTTTACATCCATCAGCCAACGGAGTCATTCATCTTGATTTGCATTTCATGCTAATGTGAACTTGATTAATTCCTAAATAATGAGCATTTGTAGTCACCGGAAGCTAATTACGCTCCTCTTTTAGTTACAAGAACTATTTTTCATGGATTGACCATGAAATTATATGTTGACTCTTTCTTAACGACTATATTCATTATGAAAACAATTTCCATGAATCGTCTATAACATGAATTCATTCAATTGCAACAAACAATAGTGTTGTTGATCTTGAATTGCTTTTCTTATTGATATTAATTGGTTGACTTCTAAAATAAAGAGTGCCCCCCATCATTTCTGATTAGCAGGTCGAATCTTTTGATTCCAAACACATTTTTGATAAAGCGATAATGCAATTGACATATGTTGCTAATGAATGAAGTATATTAATTAAATCAAACAAGTATGAACACTATTATTACTCCAAATTTGTTTGCGTCCATCAGCCAATAAGTCATTCATCTTGGATTGCATTCCATGATATGTGAACTTGTTTAATTACTAAATATTGAGACTTTCTAATCACCTTAAGCTAATTATGCTCCTCTTTTTGTTACAAGAACTATTTTTCATTCATTAACCATGAAATTATCTCTTGACTATTTCTTAACAACTATATTCATTATGAAAACAATTTCCATGAATCATCTATAACATGAATTCATTCAATTGCAGCAAACAATAGAGTTCTTGATCTTGAATTTCTTTTGTTATTAATAATAAATTGTTGAATTCTAAAATAAAGAGTGCCTCACACCATTTCTGGTTAGCAGGTCGAATCTTTTGATTCCAAACACACTTTTTGATAAAGCGATAATGAAATTGACATATGTTGCTAAGCAACGAAGTATATTAATCAAATCAAAAAAGTATTAACACCATTATTACACCAAATCTGTTTCCATCCATCAGGCTAAGGAGTCATTCATCTTGGTTTGCATTTCATGCTAATGTGAACTTGATTAATTCCTAAATAATGAGCATTTGTAGTCACCTGAAGCTAATTACGCTCCTCTTTTAGTGACAAGAACTATTTTTCATGGAATGACCATGAAATTATATGTTGATTCTTTCTTAACAACTATATTCATCATGAAAACAATTTCCATGAACCGTCTATAACATGAATTCTTTCAATTGCAACAAACAATAGTGTTGTTGATCTTGAATTGCTTTTCTTATTGATATTAATTGGTTGAATTCTAATATAAAGAGTGCCTCCCATCATTTCTGGTTAGCAGGTCGAATCTTTTGATTTCAAATACACTTTTTGATAAAGCGATAATTAAATTGACATATGTTGCTAAACAACGAAGTATATTAATTAAATCAAACAAGTATTAATACCATTATTACTCCAAATCTGTTTACATCCATCAGCCAACGGAGTCATTCATCTTGATTTGCATTTCATGCTAATGTGAACTTGATTAATTCCTAAATAATGAGCATTTGTAGTCACCGGAAGCTAATTACGTTCCTCTTTTAGTTCCAAGAACTATTTTTCATGGATTGACCATGAAATTATATGTTGACTCTTTCTTAACGACTATATTCATTATGAAAACAATTTCCATGAATCGTCTATAACATGAATTCATTCAATTGCAACAAACAATAGTGTTGTTGATCTTGAATTGCTTTTCTTAATGATATTAATTGGTTGAATTCTAAAATAAAGAGTGCCCCCCATCATTTCTGATTAGCAGGTCGAATCTTTTGATTCCAAACACACTTTTTGATAAAGCGATAATACAATTGACATATGTTGCTAATGAATGAAGTATATTAATTAAATCAAACAAGTATGAACACTATTATTACTCCAAATTTGTTTGCGTCCATCAGCCAAATAAGTCATTCATCTTGGATTGCATTTCATGATATGTGAAACTTGTTTAATTACTAAATATTGAGACTTTCTAATCACCTTAAGCTAATTATGCTCCTCTTTTTGTTACAAGAACTATTTTTCATTCATTAACCATGAAATTATCTCTTGACTATTTCTTAACAGCTATATTCATTATGAAAACAATTTCCATGAATCATCTATAACATGAATTCATTCAATTGCAGCAAACAATAGTGTTCTTGATCTTGAATTGCTTTTGTTATTAATAATAAATTGTTGAATTCTAAAATAAAGAGTGCCTCACACCATTTCTGGTTAGCAGGTCGAATCTTTTGATTCCAAACACACTTTTTGATAAAGCGATAATGAAATTGACATATGTTGCTAAGCAACGAAGTATATTAATCAAATCAAACAAGTATTAACACCATTATTACACCAAATCTGTTTCCATCCATCAGGCTAAGGAGTCATTCATCTTGGTTTGCATTTCATGATAATGTGAACTTGATTAATTCCTAAATAATGAGCATTTGTAGTCACCTGAAGCTAATTACGCTCCTCTTTTAGTGACAAGAACTATTTTTCATGGATTGACCATGAAATTATATGTTGATTCTTTCTTAACAACTATATTCATCATGAAAACAATTTCCATGAACCGTCTATAACATGAATTCATTCAATTGCAACAAACAATAGTGTTGTTGATCTTGAATTGCCTTTCTTATTGATATTAATTGGTTGAATTCTAATATAAAGAGTGCCTCCCATCATTTCTGGTTAGCAGGTCGAATCTTTTGATTTCAAATACACTTTTTGATAAAGCGATAATTAAATTGACATATGTTGCTAAACAACGAAGTATATTAATTAAATCAAACAAGTATTAATACCATTATTACTCCAAATCTGTTTACATCCATCAGCCAACGGAGTCATTCATCTTGATTTGCATTTCATGCTAATGTGAACTTGATTAATTCCTAAATAATGAGCATTTGTAGTCACCTGAAGCTAATTACGCTCCTCTTTTAGTTACAAGAACTATTTTTCATGGATTGACCATGAAATTATATGTTGACTCTTTCTTAACAACTATATTCATTATGAAAACAATTTCCATGAATCGTCTATAACATGAATTCATTCAATTGCAACAAACAATAGTGTTGTTGATCTTGAATTGCTTTTCTTATTGATATTAATTGGTTGAATTCTAATATAAAAAGTGCCTCCCATCATTTTTGGTTAGCAGGTAGAATCTTTTGATTTCAAATACACATTTTGATAAAGCGATAATTAAATTGACATATGTTGCTAAACAACGAAGTATATTAATTAAATCAAACAAGTATTAATACCATTATTACTCCAAATCTGTTTACATCCATCAGCCAACGGAGTCATTCATCTTGATTTGCATTTCATGCTAATGTGAACTTGATTAATTCCTAAATAATGAGCATTTGTAGTCACCGGAAGCTAATTACGTTCCTCTTTTAGTTCCAAGAACTATTTTTCATGGATTGACCATGAAATTATATGTTGACTCTTTCTTAACGACTATATTCATTATGAAAACAATTTCCATGAATCGTCTATAACATGAATTCATTCAATTGCAACAAACAATAGTGTTGTTGATCTTGAATTGCTTTTCTTATTGATATTAATTGGTTGAATTCTAAAATAAAGAGTGCCCCCCATCATTTCTGATTAGCAGGTCGAATCTTTTGATTCCAAACACACTTTTTGATAAAGCGATAATACAATTGACATATGTTGCTAATGAATGAAGTATATTAATTAAATCAAACAAGTATGAACACTATTATTACTCCAAATTTGTTTGCGTCCATCAGCCAAATAAGTCATTCATCTTGGATTGCATTTCATGATATGTGAACTTGTTTAATTACTAAATATTGAGACTTTCTAATCACCTTAAGCTAATTATGCTCCTCTTTTTGTTACAAGAACTATTTTTTCATTCATTAACCATGAAATTATCTCTTGACTATTTCTTAACAGCTATATTCATTATGAAAACAATTTCCATGAATCATCTATAACATGAATTCATTCAATTGCAGCAAACAATAGTGTTCTTGATCTTGAATTGCTTTTGTTATTAATAATAAATTGTTGAATTCTAAAATAAAGAGTGCCTCACACCATTTCTGGTTAGCAGGTCGAATCTTTTGATTCCAAACACACTTTTTGATAAAGCGATAATGAAATTGACATATGTTGCTAAGCAACGAAGTATATTAATCAAATCAAACAAGTATTAACACCATTATTACACCAAATCTATTTCCATCCATCAGGCTAAAGAGTCATTCATCTTGGTTTGCATTTCATGCTAATGTGAACTTGATTAATTCCTAAATAATGAGCATTTGTAGTCACCTGAAGCTAATTACGCTCCTCTTTTAGTTACAAGAACTATTTTTCATGGATTGACCATGAAATTATATGTTGATTCTTTCTTAACAACTATATTCATTATGAAAACAATTTCCATGAACCGTCTATAACATGAATTCATTCAATTGCAACAAACAATAGTGTTGTTGATCTTGAATTGCTTTTCTTATTGATATTAATTGGTTGAATTCTAATATAAAGAGTGCCTCCCATCATTTCTGGTTAACAGGTCGAATCTTTTGATTCCAAACACACTTTTTGATAAAGCGATAATGAAATTGACATATGTTGCTAAGCAACGAAGTTTATTAATTAAATCAAACAAGTATTAAGACCATTATTACACCAAATCTGTTTCCATCCATCAGGCAAAGGAGTCATTCATCTTGGTTTGCATTTCATGCTAATGTGAACTTGATTAATTGCTAAATAATGAGCATTTGTAGTCACCTGAAGCTAATTACGCTAATCTTTTAGTTACAAGAACTATTTTTCATGGATTGACCATGAAATTATATGTTGACTCTTTCTTAACAACTATATTCATTATGAAAACAATTTCCATGAATCGTCTATAACATGAATTCATTCAATTGCAACAAACAATAGAGTTCTTGATCTTGAATTGCTTTTCTTATTGATATTAATTGGTTGAATTCTAATATAAAGAGTGCCTCCCATCATTTTTGGTTAGCAGGTCGAATCTTTTGATTTCAAATACACTTTTTGATAAAGCGATAATTAAATTGACATATGTTGCTAAACAACGAAGTATATTAATCAAATCAAACAAGTATTAACACCATTATTACACCAAATCTGTTTCCATCCATCAGGCTAAGGAGTCATTCATCTTGGTTTGCATTTCATGCTAATGTGAACTTGATTAATTCCTAAATAATGAGCATTTGTAGTCACCGGAAGCTAATTACGCTCCTCTTTTAGTTACAAGAACTATTTTTCATGGATTGACCATGAAATTATATGTTGACTCTTTCTTAACAACTATATTCATTATGAAAACAATTTCCATGAACCGTCTATAACATGAATTCATTCAATTGCAACAAACAATAGTTTTGTTGATCTTGAATTGCTTTTCTTATTGATATTAATTGGTTGAATTCTAATATAAATAGTGCCTCCCATCATTTCTGGTTAGCAGGTCGAATCTTTTGATTCCAAACACACTTTTTGATAAAGCGATAATGAAATTGACATATGTTGCTAAGCAACGAAGTTTATTAATTAAATCAAACAAGTATTAACACCATTATTACACCAAATCTGTTTCCATCCATCAGGCAAAGGAGTCATTCATCTTGGTTTGCATTTCATGCTAATGTGAACTTGATTAATTCCTAAATAATGAGCATTTGTAGTCACCTGAAGCTAATTACGCTCCTCTTTTAGTTACAAGAACTATTTTTCATGGATTGACCATGAAATTATATGTTGACTCTTTCTTAACAACTATATTCATTATGAAAACAATTTCCATGAATCGTCTATAACATGAATTCATTCAATTGCAACAAACAATAGTGTTGTTGATCTTGAATTGCTTTTCTTATTGATATTAATTGGTTGAATTCTAAAATAAAGAGTGCCCCCCATCATTTCTGGTTAGCAGGTCGAATCTTTTGATTCCAAACACACTTTTTGATAAAGCAATAATACAATTGACATATGTTGCTAAACAATGAAGTATATTAATTAAATCAAACAAGTATGAACACTATTATTACTCCAAATCTGTTTGTGTCCATCAGCCAAATAAGTCATTCATCTTGGATTGCATTTCATGATATGTGAACTTGTTTAATTACTAAATATTGAGACTTTCTAATTACCTTAAGCTAATTACGCTTCTCTTCTTGTTACAAGAATTATTTTTCATTCATTAACCAAGAAATTATCTCTTGACTATTTCTAAACAACTATATTCATTATGAAAAAAATTTCCATGAATCTTTTATAACATGAATTCATTCAATTGCAGCAAACAATAGAGTTCTTGATGTTGAATTGCTTTTCTTATTGATATTAATTGGTTGAATTCTAAAATAAAGAGTGCCTCCCATCATTTCTGGTTAGCAGGTCGAATCTTTTGATTCCAAACACACTTTTTGATAAAGCGATAATGAAATTGACATAGGTTGCTAAACAGTGAAGTATATTAATTAAATCAACCAAGTATGAACACCATTATTACTCCAAATCTGTTTGCATCTATCAGCCAAATGAGTCATTCGTCTTGGATTTCATTTCATGCCAATGTGAACTTATTTAATTACTAAATAATGAGACTTTCTAATCACCTTAAGATAATTATCTCCTCTTCTTGTTACAAGAACTATTTTTCATTCATTAACCTTGAAATAATCTATTGACTCTTTCTTAAAGACCATATTCATTACGAAAACAATTTCCATGAATCGTCTATAACATGAATTCATTCAATTGCAAGAAACAATAGAGTTCTTGACCTTGAATTGCATTTCTTATGGATATTAATTGGTTGAATTCTAAAATAAAGAGTACCTCCCATCATTTGAGGTTAGCAAGTCCAATCTTTTGATTCCAAACAAACTTTTTGATAAAGCGATAATGAAATTGACATATGTTGCTAAACAATGAAGTATATTAATTAAATCAAACGAGTATTAGCACCATTATTACTCCAAATCTGTTTGCGTCTATCAGCCAAATGAGTCATTCGTGTTGGATAGCATTTCATGCCAATGTAAACTTATTTAATTACTAAATAATGAGACTTTCTAATCACCTTAAGATAATTAGGCTCCTCTTCTTGTTACAAGAACTATTTTTCATTCATTAACCATGAAATAATCTATTGACTCTTTCTTAACGACCATATTCATTACGAAAACAATTTCCATGAATCGTCTATAACATGAATTCGTTGAATTGCAAGAAACAATAGCGTTCTTGACCTTGAATTTCATTTCTTATTGATATTAATTGGTTGAATTCTAAAATAAAGAGTACCTCCCATCATTTGTGGTTAGCAAGTCGAATCTTTTGATTCCAAACACACTTTTTGATAAAGCGATAATGAAATTGACATATGTTGCGAAACAATGAAGTATATTAATTAAATCAAACAAGTATTAACACCATTATTACTCCAAATCTGTTTGCGTCTATCAGCCAAAAGAGTCATTCGTCTTGGATAACATTTCATGCCAATGTGAACTTATTTCATTTCTAAATAATGAGACTTTCTAATCACCTTAAGATATTTAGGCTCCTCTTCTTGTTACAAGAACTATTTTTCATTCATTAACCATGAAATAATCTATTGACTCTTTCTTAACGACCATATTCGTTACGAAAACAATTTCCATGAATCGTCTATAACATGAATTCATTATATTGCAAGAAACAATAGAGTTCTTGACCTTGAATTGCATTTCTTATTGATATTAATTGGTTGAATTCTAAAATATAAAGAGTACCTCCCATCATTTGTGGTTAGCAAGTCGAATCTTTTGATTCCAAACACACTTTTTGATAAAGCGATAATGAAATTGACATATGTTGCTAAACAATGAAGTATATTAATTAAATCATACAAGTATTAACACCATTATTATTCCAAATCTGTTTGCGTCTATCAGCCAAATGAGTCATTCGTCTTGGATAGCATTTCATGCCTATGTGAACTTATTTAATTACTAAATAATGAGACTTTCTAATCACCTTAAGATAATTATCTCCTCTTCTTGTTACAAGAACTATTTTTCATTCATTAACCATGAAATAATCTATTGACTCTTTCTTAATGACCATATTCATTACGAAAACAATTTCCATGAGTCGTCTATAACATGAATTCATTCAATTGCAAGAAACAATAGAGTTCTTGACCTTGAATTGCATTTCTTATTGATATTAATTGGTTGAATTCTAAAATAAAGAGTACCTCCCATCATTTGTGGTTACCAAGTCGAATCTTTTGATTCCAAACACACTTTTTGATAAAGCGAAAATGAAATTGACATATGTTGCTAAACAATGAAGTATATTAATTAAATCAAACAAGTATTAACACCATTATTACTCCAAATCTGTTTGCGTCTATCAGCCAAATGAGTCATTCGTCTTGGATATCATTTCATGCCAATGTGAACTTATTTAATTTCTAAATAATGAGACTTTCTAATCACCTTAAGATAATTAGGCTCCTCTTCTTGTTCGAAGAACTATTTTTCATTCATTAACCATGAAATAATCTATTGACTGTTTCTTAACGACCATATTCATTACGAAAACAACTTCCATGAATCGTCTATAACATGAATTCATTCAATTGCAAGAAACAATAGAGTTCTTGACCTTGAATTGCATTTCTTATTGATATCAATTGGTTGAATTCTAAAATAAAGAGTACCTCCCATCATTTGTGGTTAGCAAGTCGAATCTTTTGATTCCAAACACACTTTTTGATAAAGCGATAATGAAATTGGCATATGTTGCGAAACAATGAAGTATATTAATTAAATCAAACAAGTATTAACACCATTATTACTCCAAATCTGTTTGCGTCTATCAGCCAAAAGAGTCATTCGTCTTGGATAACATTTCATGCCAATGTGAACTTATTTCATTTCTAAATAATGAGACTTTCTAATCACCTTAAGATATTTAGGCTCCTCTTCTTGTTACAAGAACTATTTTTCATTCATTAACCATGAAATAATCTATTGACTCTTTCTTAACGACCATATTCGTTATGAAAACAATTTCCATGAATCGTCTATAACATGAATTCATTATATTGCAAGAAACAATAGAGTTCTTGACCTTGAATTTCATTTCTTATTGATATTAATTGGTTGAATTCTAAAATAAAGAGTACCTCCCATCATTTGTGGTTAGCAAGTCGAATCTTTTGATTCCAAACACACTTTTTGATAAAGCGATAATGAAATTGACATATGTTGCTAAACAATGAAGTATATTAATTAAATCATACAAGTATTAACACCATTATTATTCCAAATCTGTTTGCGTCTATCAGCCAAATGAGTCATTCGTCTTGGATAGCATTTCATGCCTATGTGAACTTATTTAATTACTAAATAATGAGACTTTCTAATCACCTTAAGATAATTATCTCCTCTTCTTGTTACAAGAACTATTTTTCATTCATTAACCATGAAATAATCTATTGACTCTTTCTTAATGACCATATTCATTATGAAAACAATTTCCATGAGTCGTCTATAACATGAATTCATTCAATTGCAAGAAACAATAGAGTTCTTGACCTTGAATTGCATTTTCTTATTTGATATTAATTGGTTGAATTCTAAAATAAAGAGTACCTCCCATCATTTGTGGTTACCAAGTCGAATCTTTTGATTCCAAACACACTTTTTGATAAAGCGAAAATGAAATTGACATATGTTGCTAAACATAGAAGTATATTAATTAAATCAAACAAGTATTAACACCATTATTACTCCAAAGCTGTTTGCGTCTATCAGCCAAATGAGTCATTCGTCTTGGATAGCATTTCATGCCAATGTAAACTTATTTGATTACTAAATAATGAGACTTTCTAATCACCTTAAGATAATTATCTCCTCTTCTTGTTACAAGAACTATTTTTCATTCATTAACCATGAAATAATCTATTGACTCTTTCTTAATGACCATATTCATTACGAAAACAATTTCCATTAGTCGTCTATAACATGAATTCATTCAATTGCAAGAAACAATAGAGTTCTTGACCTTGAATTGCATTTCTTATTGATATTAATTGGTTGAATTCTAAAATAAAGAGTACCTCCCATCATTTGTGGTTACCAAGTCGAATCTTTTTATTCCAAACACACTTTTTGATAAAGCGAAAATGAAATTGACATATGTTGCTAAACAATGAAGTATATTAATTAAATCAAACAAGTATTAACACCATTATTACTCCAAATCTGTTTGCGTCTATCAGCCAAATGAGTCATTCGTCTTGGATATCATTTCATGCCAATGTGAACTTATTTAATTTCTAAATAATGAGACTTTCTAATCACCTTAAGATAATTAGGCTCCTCTTCTTGTTACAAGAACTATTTTTCATTCATTAACCATGAAATAATCTATTGACTGTTTCTTAACGACCATATTCATTACGAAAACAACTTCCATCAATCGTCTATAACATGAATTCATTCAATTGCAAGAAACAATGGAGTTCTTGACCTTGAATTGCATTTCTTATTGATATCAATTGGTTGAATTATAAAATAAAGAGTACCTCCCATCATTTGTGGTTACCAAGTCGAATCTTTTGATTCCAAACACACTTTTTGATAAAGCGAAAATGAAATTGACATATGTTGCTAAACATAGAAGTATATTAATTAAATCAAACAAGTATTAACACCATTATTACTCCAAAGCTGTTTGCGTCTATCAGCCAAATGAGTCATTCGTCTTGGATAGCATTTCATGCCAATGTAAACTTATTTGATTACTAAATAATGAGACTTTCTAATCACCTTAAGATAATTATCTCCTCTTCTTGTTACAAGAACTATTTTTCATTCATTAACCATGAAATAATCTATTGACTCTTTCTTAACGACCATATTCATTACGAAAACAATTTCCATGAATCGTCTATAACATGAATTCATTCAATTGCAAGAAACAATATCGTTCTTGACCTTGAATTGCATTTCTTATTGATATTAATTGGTTGAATTCTAAAATAAAGAGTACCTCCCATCATTTGTGGTTACCAAGTCGAATCTTTGTATTCCAAACACACTTTTTGATAAAGCGATAATGAAATTGACATATGTTGCTAAACAATGAAGTATATTAATTAAATCAAACAAGTATTAACACCATTATTACTCCAAATCTGTTTGCGTCTATCAGCCAAATGAGTCATTCGTCTTGGATATCATTTCATGCCAATGTGAACTTATTTAATTTCTAAATAATGAGACTTTCTAATCACCTTAAGATAATTAGGCTCCTCTTCTTGTTACAAGAACAATTTTTCATTCATTAACCATGAAATAATCTATTGACTGTTTCTTAACGACCATATTCATTACGAAAACAACTTCCATGAATCGTCTATAACATGAATTCATTCAATTGCAAGAAACAATGGAGTTCTTGACCTTGAATTGCATTTCTTATTGATATCAATTGGTTGAATTCTAAAATAAAGAGTACCTCCCATCATTTGTGGTTACCAAGTCGAATCTTTTGATTCCAAACACACTTTTTGATAAAGCGATAATGAAATTGACATATGTTGCTAAACAATGAAGTATATTAATTAAATCATACAAGTATTAACACTATTATTACTCCAAATCTGTTTGCGTCCATCAACCAAATGAGTCATTCATCTTGGATAGCATTTCATGCCAATGTAAACTTGTTTGATTACTAAATAATGAGACTTTCTAATCACCTTAAGATAATTAGGCTCCTCTTCTGGTTACAAGAACTATTTTTTATGCATTGACCATGAAATTTATATGTTGACTCTTTCTTAACGACTATATTCATTATGAAAACAATTTCCATGAATCGTCTATAACATGAATTCATTCAATTGCAACAAAAATAAAATTCTCTTGATCATGAATTGCATTTCTTATTGATATTAATTGGTTGAATTCTAAAATAAAGAGTACCTCCCATCATTTGTGCTTAGCAAGTCGAAATCGTTTTGATTCCAAACACACTTTTTGATAAAGCGATAATGAAATTGACATATGTTGCTAAAACATAGAAGTATATTAATTAAATCAAACAAGTATTAACACCATTATTACTCCAAAGCTGTTTGCGTCTATCAGCCAAATGAGTCATTCGTCTTGGATAGCATTTCATGCCAATGTAAACTTATTTGATTACTAAATAATGAGACTTTCTAATCACCTTAAGATAATTATCTCCTCTTCTTGTTACAAAGAACTATTTTTTCATTCATTAACCATGAAATAATCTATTGACTCTTTCTTAACGACCATATTCATTACGAAAAAACAATTTCCATGAATCGTCTATAACATGAATTCATTCAATTGCAAGAAACAATATCGTTCTTGACCTTGAATTGCATTTCTTATTGATATTAATTGGTTGTTTGAGTGATTTCTAAAATAAAGAGTACCTCCCATCATTTGTGGTTACCAAGTCGAATCTTTTGTATTCCAAACACACTTTTTTGATAAAGCGATAATGAAATTGACATATGTTGCTAAACAATGAAGTATATTAATTAAATCAAACAAGTATTAACACCATTTATTACTCCAAATCTGTTTTGCGTCTATCAGCCAAATGAGTCATTCGTCTTGGATATCATTTCATGCCAATGTGAACTTATTTTAATTTCTAAATAATGAGACTTTTCTAATCACCTTAAGATAATTAGGCTCCTCTTCTTGTTACAAGAACTATTTTTTCATTCATTAACCATGAAATAATCTATTGACTGTTTCTTAACGACCATATTCATTACGAAAACAACTTCCATGAATCGTCTATAACATGAATTCATTCAATTGCAAGAAACAATGGAGTTCTTGACCTTGAATTGCATTTTCTTATTGATATCAATTGGTTTGAATTCTAAAATAAAGAGTACCTCCCATCATTTGTGGTTACCAAGTCGAATCTTTTGATTCCAAACACACTTTTTGATAAAGCGATAATGAAATTGACATATGTTGCTAAACAATGAAGTATATTAATTAAATCATACAAGTATTAACACTATTATTACTCCAAATCTGTTTGCGTCCATCAACCAAAT
>JBAPLH010000318.1:0-94227 GCA_037897445.1 Ceriops zippeliana | reverse complement strand
GATAGTGAAATTGACATGTTGCTTAAACAATGGAAGTATATACATAATTAAATCCAAACAAGTATTAACAACCATATTAATACTCCAAATCTGTTTAACATTCATTAGCCAAAGAAGTCATTCATGTTGGTTTGAGCATTTCGTGCTAATGTGAACTTGATTCATTCCTAAATAATGAGCGTCTCTAATCACCTTAAGTTATCGTCTTGTTTGTTACTCCAAGAACTATTTTTCATGGATTGACCATGAAAATTAATTATATGTTGACTCTTTCTTTAACGACTATATTCATTATGAAAACAATATTCATGAATCGTCTATAACATGAATTCATTCAATTGCAACAAACAATAGAGTTGTTGATCATAAATTGCATTTCTTATTGATATAAATTAGTTTGAATTCTAAAATAAGGAGTACCTCCCCATCATTTGTGGTTATGCAAGTGGAATCTATTGTTTCCAAAAACACACTTTTTGATAAAAGCGATAATGAAATTGACCTATGTTGTACTAACCCAATGGAGTATATTAATTAAATCAAAACAAGTATTAACACCATTATTACTGCAAATCTTTTTGCGTCCATCAGCCAAATGAGTCCTTCATCTTGGATTGCATTTTCATGATATGTGAACTTGTTTAATTACTAATTAATGAGACTTTCTAATCACCTTAAGCTAATTAGGCTCCTCTTCTTGTTACAATAACTATTTTTCATGGATTGACCATGAAATTTATATGGTTGACTCTTTCTAATTCGACTATATTCATTATGGAAAAAACAATATTCATGAATCGTCTTATAACATGAATTCATTCAATTGCAACAAACAATAGAGTTGTTGATCATAAATTGCATTTCTTATTGATATAAATTAGTTGAATTCTAAAATAAGGAGTAACTCCCATCATTTGTGGTTAGCAAGTGGAATCTATTGTTTCCAAACACACTTTTTGATAAAGCGATAATGAAATTGACCTATGTTGCTAAACAATGGAGTATATTAATTAAATCAAACAAGTATTAACACCATTATTACTGCAAATCTTTTTGCGTCCATCAGCCAAATGAGTCCTTCATCTTGGATTGCATTTCATGATATGTGAACTTGTTTAATTACTAATTAATGAGACTTTCTAATCAACTTAAGCTAATTAGGCTCCTCTTCTTGTTACAAGAACTATTTTTCATTCATTAACCATGAAATTATCTCTTGACTATTTCTTAACGACTATATTCATTATGAAAACAATTTTCATGAATCGTCTATAACATGAATTCATTCAAATGCAACAAACAATAGAGTTCTTGATCATAAATTGCATTTCTTATTGATATTAATTGGTTGAATTCCTAAATAAAGAGTGTCTCCTCCCATCATTTCTAGTAATAGGTCGCATCTTTTCATTCCAAACACACTTTTTTGATAAAGCGATAATGAAATTGACATATGTTGCTAAAAAACGAAGTATAGTAATTAAATCAAACAAGTATTAACGCTATTATTACTCAAAATCTGTTTACATCCATTAGCCAAAGGAGTCATTCATCTTGGTTTGCATTTTGTGCTAATGTGAACTTGATTTATTTCTAAATAATGAGCCTTTCTAATCACCTTAAGCTAATTACGCTCCTCTTCTTGTTACAAGAACTAATTTTAATGTATTGACCACGAAATCAGATGTTGACTCTTTCTTAACGACTATATTCATTATGAAAACAATTTTCATGAATCGTCTATAACATGAATTCATTCAATTGCAACAAACAATAGAGTTCTTGATCTTAAATTGCATTTCTTATTGATATTAATTGGTTTAATTCTAAAATGAAGAGTACCTCCCATCATTTCTGGTTAGCAAGGCTCCTCTTTTGATTACAAACACACTTTTTGATACGGTGATAATGAAATTGACATATGTTGCTCAACATGAAGTATATTAATTAAATCAAACAAATATTAACACCATTATTACTCAAAATCTTTTTACATCCATCAGCCAAAGGAGTCATTCAACTTGGTTTGCTTTTCGTGCTAATTTTAACCTGATTAATTCCTAAATAATGAGCATTTCTAATCACCTCAAGCGAATTATGCTCCTCTTCTTGTTACAAGAACTATTTTTCATGCATTAACCATGAAATTATCTGCTGACTATTTCTTAACGACTATATTCATTATGAAAACAATTTCCATGAATCATCTATAACATGAATTCATTCAATTGCAACAAACAATAGAGTTCTTGATCTTAAATTGCATTTCTTATTGATATTAATTGGTTGAATTCTAAAATAAAGAGTACCTCCCATCATTTTTGGTTAGCAGGTTGAATCTTTTGATTCCAAACACACTTTTTGATAAAGCGATAATGAAATTGACATATGTTGCTAAACAATGAAGTATATTAATTAAATCAAACAAGTATTAAGACCATTATTACTCCAAATCTGTTTGCGTCCATCAGCCGAATGAGTCATTCATCTTGGATTGCATTTTATGATATGTGAACTTGTTTAATTACTAAATAATGAGACTTTCTAATCACCTTAAGCTGATTAGGCTCCTCTTCTTGTTACAAGAACTATTTTTCATTCATTAACCATGAAATTATCTGTTGACTATTTCTTAACGACTATATTCATTATGAAAACAATATTAATGAATTGTCTATAACTTGAATTCATTAAATTGCAACAAACAATAGAGTTGTTGATCATAAATTGCATTCTTATTGATATTAATTGGTTGAATTCTAAAATAAAGAGTACCTCCCATCATTTCTGGTTAGCAAGGCTCCTCTTTTGATTACAAACACACTTTTTGATACGGTGATAATGAAATTGACATATGTTGCTCAACAACGAAGTATATTAATTAAATCAAACAAGTATTAACATCATTATTACTCAAAATCCTTTTACATCCATCAGCCAAAGGAGTCATTCAACTTGGTTTGCTTTTTGTGCTAATTTTAACCTGATTAATTCCTAAATAATGAGCATTTCTAATCACCTTAAGCGAATTATGCTCCTCTTCTTGTTACAAGAACTATTTTTCATGCATTAACCATGAAATTATCTGTTGACTATTTCTTAACGACTATATTCATTATGAAAACAATATTAATGAATTGTCTATAACTTGAATTCATTCAATTGCAACAAACAATAGAGTTGTTGATCATAAATTGCATTCTTATTGATATTAATTGGTTGAATTCTAAAATAAAGAGTACCTCCCATCATTTGTGGTTGGCAAGTGGAATCTTTTGTTTCCAAACACACTTTTTGATAAAGCGATAAGGAAATTGACATATGTTGCTAAACAATGAAGTATATTAATTAAATCAAACAAGTATTAACACCATTATTACTCCAAATCTGTTTACATTCATTAGCCAAAGGAGTCGTTCATCTGGGTTTGCATTTCATGCTAATGAGAACTTTATTAATTCCTAAATAAAGAGCGTTTCTAATCTCCTTTAGCTAATTATGCTCCTCTTCTTGTTACAAGAACTATTTTTCATGCATTCACCATGAAATTATATGTTGACTCTTTCTTAACCACAATATTCATTATGAAAACAATTTTCATGAATCGTCTATTACTTGAATTCATTCAATTGCAACAAACAATAGAGTTCTTGATCATAAATTGCATTTCTTATTGATATTAATTGGTTGAATTCAAAAATAAAGAGTACCTCCAATCATTTGTGGTCAGCAGGTGAAATCTTTTGATTCCAAACACACTTTTTGATAAAGCGATAATGAAATTGACCTATGTTGCTAAACAATGGAGTATATTAATTAAATCAAACAAGTATTAACACCATTATTACTCCAAATCTTTTCGCGACCATCAGCCAAATGAGTCCTTCAACTTGGATTGCATTTCATGATATGTGAACTTGTTTAATTACTAATTAATGACACTTTCTAATCACCTTAAGCTAATTAGGCTCCTCTTCTTGTTACAAGAACTATTTTTCATTCATTAACCATGAAATTATCTCTTGACTCTTTCTTAACGACTATATTCATTGTGGAAACAATTTTCATGAATCGTCTATAACATGAATTCATTCAAATGCAACAAACAATAGAGTTCTTGATCATAAATTGCATTTCTTATTCATATTAATTGGTTAAATTCCTAAATAAAGAGTGTCTCCCATCATTTCTGGTAATAGGTCGCATCTTTTCATTCCAAACACACTTTTCGATAAAGCGATAATGAAATTGACATATGTTGCTAAAAAACGAAGTATATTAATTAAATCAAACAAGTATTAATGCCATTATTACTCAAAATCTGTTTACATCCATTAGCCAAAGGAGTCATTCATCTTCGTTTGCATTTTGTGCTAATGTGAACTTGATTCATTCCTAAATAATGAGCCTTTCTAATCACCTTAAGCTAATTACGCTCCTCTTCTTGTTACAAGAACTAATTTTAATGTATTGACCATGAAATTACATGTTGACTCTTTCTTAACGACTATATTCATTATGAAAACATTTTTCATGAATCGTCTATAACATGAATTCATTCAATTGCAACAAACAATAGAGTTCTTGATCATAAATTGCATTTCTTATTGGTATTAATTGGTTGAATTCTAAAATAGAAAGTACCTCCCATCATTTGTGTTTAGCAAGTGGAATCTTTTGTTTCTAGACACACTTTTTGATAAAGCGATAATGAAATTGACATATGTTGCTAAACAATGAAGTATATTAATTAAATCAAACAAGTATTAACACCATTATTACTCCAAATCTGTTAACATTCATTAGCCAAAGAAGTCATTCATGTTGGTTTGCATTTCGTGCTAATGTGAACTTGATTCATTCCTAAATAATGAGCGTTTCTAATCACCTTAAGTTATCGTCATGTTGTTGTTACAAGAACTATTTTTCATGGATTGACCATGAAATTATATGTTGACTCTTTCTTAACGACTATATTCATTATGAAAACAATATTCATGAATCGTCTATAACATGAATTCATTCAATTGCAACAAACAATAGAGTTGTTGATCATAAATTGCATTTCTTATTGATATAAATTAGTTGAATTCTAAAATAAGGAGTACCTCCCATCATTTGTGGTTAGCAAGTGGAATCTATTGTTTCCAAACACACTTTTTGATAAAGCGATAATGAAATTGACCTATGTTGCTAAGCAATGGAGTATATTAATTAAATCAAACAAGTATTAACACCATTATTACTCCAAATCTTTTTGCGTCCATCAGCCAAATGAGTCCTTCATCTTGGATTGCATTTCATGATATGTGAACTTGTTTAATTACTAATTAATGAGACTTTCTAATCACCTTAAGCTAATTAGGCTCCTCTTCTTGTTACAAGAACTATTTTTCATGGATTGACCATGAAATTATATGTTGACTCTTTCTTAACGACTATATTCATTATGAAAACAATATTCATGAATCGTCTATAACATGAATTCATTCAATTGCAACAAACAATAGAGTTGTTGATCATAAATTGCATTTCTTATTGATATAAATTAGTTGAATTCTAAAATAAGGAGTACCTCCCATCATTTGTGGTTAGCAAGTGGAATCTATTGTTTCCAAACACACTTTTTGATAAAGCGATAATGAAATTGACCTATGTTGCTAAACAATGGAGTATATTAATTAAATCAAACAAGTATTAACACCATTATTACTCCAAATCTTTTTGCGACCATCAGCCAAATGAGTCCTTCATCTTGGATTGCATTTCATGATATGTGAACTTGTTTAATTACTAATTAATGAGACTTTCTAATCACCTTAAGCTAATTAGGCTCCTCTTCTCGTTACAAGAACTATTTTCATTCATTAACCATGAAATTATCTCTTGACTCTTTCTTAACGACTATATTCATTGTGAAAACAATTTTCATGAATCGTCTATAACATGAATTCATTCAAATGCAACAAACAATAGAGTTCTTGATCATAAATTGCATTTCTTATTGATATTAATTGGTTGAATTCCTAAATAAAGAGTGTCTCCCATCATTTCTAGTAATAGGTCGCATCTTTTCATTCCAAACACACTTTTTGATAAAGCGATAATGAAATTGACATATGTTGCTAAAAAATGAAGTATAGTAATTAAAACAAACAAGTATTAACGCTATTATTACTCAAAATCTGTTTACATCCATTAGCCAAAGGAGTCATTCATCTTGGTTTGCATTTTGTGCTAATGTGAACTTGATTTATTCCTAAATAATGAGCCTTTCTAATCACCTTAAGCTAATTACGCTCCTCTTCTTGTTACAAGAACTAATTTTAATGTATTGACCATGAAATTAGATGTTGACTCTTTCTTAACGACTATATTCATTATGAAAACAATTTTCATGAATCGTCTATAACATGAATTCATTCAATTGCAACAAACAATAGAGTTCTTGATCATACATTGCATTTCTTATTGGTATTAACTGGTTGAATTCTAAAATAGAAAGTACCTCCCATCATTTGTGGTTAGCAAGTAGAATCTTTTGTTTCTAAACACACTTTTTGATAAAGCGATAGTGAAATTGACATGTTGCTAAACAATGAAGTATATTAATTAAATCAAACAAGTATTAACACCATTATTACTCCAAATCTATTTACATTCATTAGCCAAAGGAGTCGTTCATCTGGGTTTGCATTTCGTGCTAATGAGAACTTGATTAATTCCTAAATAATGAGCATTTCTAATCACCTTAAGCTAATTACGCTCGTCTTCTTGTTACAAGAACTATTTTTCATGCATTGACCATGAAATTATATGTTGACTCTTTCTTAACCACAATATTCATTATGAAAACAATTTTCATGAATCGTCTATAACTTGAATTCATTCAATTTCAACAAACAATAGAGTTCTTGAACATAAATTGCATTTCTTATTGATATTAAGTGGTTGAATTCAAAAATAAAGAGTACCTCCCATCATTTGTGCTTAGCAGGAGGAATCTTTTGATTCCAAATACACTTTTTGATAAAGCGATAATGAAATTGACATATGTTGCTAAACAATGGAGTATATTAATTAAATCAAACAAGTATTAACACCATTATTACTCCAAATCTTTTTGCGTCCATCAGCCAAATGAGTCCTTCATCTTGGATTGCATTTCATGATATGTGAACTTGTTTAATTACTAATTAATGAGACTTTCTAATCAACTTAAGCTAATTAGGCTCCTCTTCTTGTTACAAGAACTATTTTTCATTCATTAACCATGAAATTATCTCTTGACTATTTCTTAACGACTATATTCATTATGAAAACAATTTTCATGAATCGTCTATAACATGAATTCATTCAAATGCAACAAACAATAGAGTTCTTGATCATAAATTGCATTTCTTATTGATATTAATTGGTTGAATTCCTAAATAAAGAGTGTCTCCCATCATTTCTAGTAATAGGTCGCATCTTTTCATTCCAAACACACTTTTTGATAAAGCGATAATGAAATTGACGTATGTTGCTAAAAAACGAAGTATACTAATTAAAACAAACAAGTATTAACGCTATTATTACTCAAAATCTGTTTACATCCATTAGCCAAAGGAGTCATTCATCTTGGTTTGCATTTTGTGCTAATGTGAACTTGATTTATTCCTAAATAATGAGCCTTTCTAATCACCTTAAGCTAATTACGCTCCTTTTCTTGTTACAAGAACTAATTTTAATGTATTGACAATGAAATTAGATGTTGACTCTTTCTTAACGACTATATTCATTATGAAAACATTTTTCATGAATCATCTATAACATGAATTCATTCAATTGCAACAAACAATAGAGTTCTTGATCATAAATTGCATTTCTTATTGGTATTAATTGGTTGAATTCTAAAATAGAAAGTACCTCCCATCATTTGTGTTTAGCAAGTGGAATCTTTTGTTTCTAGACACACTTTTTGATAAAGCGATAATGAAATTGACATATGTTGCTAAACAATGAAGTATATTAATTAAATCAAACAAGTATTAACACCATTATTACTCCAAATCTGTTAACATTCATTAGCCAAAGAAGTCATTCATGTTGGTTTGCATTTCGTGCTAATGTGAACTTGATTCATTCCTAAATAATAAGCGTTTCTAATCACCTAAGCTAAGTTATCGTCTTGTTCTTGTTTACAAGAACTATTTTTCATGGATTGACCATGAAATTATATGTTGACTCTTTCTTAACGACTATATTCATTATGAAAACAATATTCATGAATCGTCTATAACATGAATTCATTCAATTGCAACAAACAATAGAGTTTGTTGATCATAAATTGCATTTCTTATTGATATAAATTAGTTGAATTCTAAAATAAAAGAGAGTACCTCCCATCATTTGTGGTTAGCAAGTGGAATCTATTGTTTCCAAACACACTTTTTGATAAAGCGATAATGAAATTGACCTATGTTGCTAAACAATGGAGTATATTAATTAAATCAAACAAGTATTAACACCATTATTACTCCAAATCTTTTTGCGTCCATCAGCCAAATGAGTCCTTCATCTTGGATTGCATTTCATGATATGTGAACTTGTTTAATTACTAATTAATGAGACTTTCTAATCACCTTAAGCTAATTAGGCTCCTCTTCTTGTTACAAGAACTATTTTTCATGGATTGACCATGAAATTATATGTTGACTCTTTCTTAACGACTATATTCATTATGAAAACAATATTCATGAATCGTCTATAACATGAATTCATTCAATTGCAACAAACAATAGAGAGTTGATGATCATAAATTGCATTTCTTATTGATATAAATTAGTTGAATTCTAAAATAAGGAGTAACTCCCATCATTTGTGGTTAGCAAGTGGAATCTATTGTTTCCAAACACACTTTTTGATAAAGCGATAATGAAATTGACCTATGTTGCTAAACAATGGAGTATATTAAATAAAATCAAATAAGTATTAACACCATTATTACTCCAAATCTTTTTGCGTCCATCAGCCAAATGAGTCCTTCATCTTGGATTGCATTTCATGATATGTGAACTTGTTTAATTACTAATTAATGAGACTTTCTAAATCACCTTAAGCTAATTAGGCTCCTCTTCTTGTTACAAGAACTATTTTTCATGGATTGACCATGAAATTATATGTTGACTCTTTTTCTTAACGACTATATTCATTATGAAAACAATATTCATGAATCGTCTATAACATGAATTCATTCAATTGCAACAAACAATAGAGTTGTTGATCATAAATTGCATTTCTTATTGATATAAATTAGTTGAATTCTAAAATAAGGAGTAACTCCCATCATTTGTGGTTAGCAAGTGGAATCTATTGTTTCCAAACACACTTTTTGATAAAGCAATAATGAAATTGACCTATGTTGCTAAACAATGGAGTATATTAATTAAATCAAATAAGTATTAACACCATTATTACTCCAAATCTTTTTGCGTCCATCAGCCAAATGAGTCCTTCATCTTGGATTGCATTTCATGATATGTGAACTTGTTTAATTACAAATTAATGAGACTTTCTAATCAACTTAAGCTAATTAGCTCCTCTTCTTGTTACAAGAACTATTTTTCATTCATTAACCATGAAATTATCTCTTGACTATTTCTTAACGACTATATTCATTATGAAAACAATTTTCATGAATCGTCTATAACATGAATTCATTCAAATGCAACAAACAATAGAGTTCTTGATCATAAATTGCATTTCTTATTGATATTAATTGGTTGAATTCCTAAATAAAGAGTGTCTCCCATCATTTCTAGTAATAGGTCGCATCTTTTCATTCCAAAGACACTTTTTGATAAAGCGATAATGAAATTGACATATGTTGCTAAAAAACGAAGTATAGTAATTAAAACAAACAAGTATTAACGCTATTATTACTCAAAATCTGTTTACATCCATTAGCCAAAGGAGTCATTCATCTTGGTTTGCATTTTGTGCTAATGTGAACTTGATTTATTCCTAAATAATGAGCCTTTCTAATCACCTTAAGCTAATTACGCTCCTCTTCTTGTTACAAGAACTAATTTTAATGTATTGACCATGAAATTAGATGTTGACTCTCTTTCTTAACGACTATATTCATTATGAAAAACAATTTTCATGAATCGTCTATAACATGAATTCATTCAATTGCAACAAACAATAGAGTTCTTGATCATACATTGCAATTTCTTATTGGTATTAACTGGTTGAATTCTAAAATAGAAAGTACCTCCCATCATTTGTGGTTAGCAAGTAGAATCTTTTGTTTCTAAACACACTTTTTGATAAAGCGATAGTGAAATTGACATGTTGCTAAACAATGAAGTATATTAATTAAATCAAACAAGTATCAACACCATTATTACTCCAAATCTGTTTACATTCATTAGCCAAAGGAGTCGTTCATCTGGGTTTGCATTTCGTGCTAATGAGAACTTGATTAATTCCTAAATAATGAGCATTTCTAATCACCTTAAGCTAATTACGCTCGTCTTCTTGTTACAAGAACTATTTTTCATGCATTGACCATGAAATTATATGTTGACTCTTTCTTAACCACAATATTCATTATGAAAACAATTTTCATGAATCGTCTATAACTTGAATTCATTCAATTGCAACAAACAATAGAGTTCTTGATCATAAATTGCATTTCTTATTGATATTAATTGGTTGAATTAAAAAATAAAGAGTACCTCCCATCATTTGTGCTTAGCAGGAGGAATCTTTTGATTCCAAATACACTTTTTGATAAAGCGATAATGAAATTGACATATGTTGCTAAACAATGGAGTATATTAATTAAATCAAACAAGTATTAACACCATTATTACTCCAAATCTTTTTGCTTCCGTCAGCCAAATGAGTCCTTCATCTTGGATTGCATTTCATGATATGTGAACTTGTTTAATTACTAATTAATGAGACTTTCTAATCACCTTAAGCTAATTAGGCTCCTCTTCTTGTTACAAGAACTATTTTTCATTCATTAACCATGAAATTATCTCTTGACTATTTCTTAACGACTATATTCATTATGAAAACAATTTTCATGAATCGTCTATTACTTGAATTCATTCAATTGCAACAAACAATAGAGTTCTTGATCATAAATTGCATTTCCTATTGATATTAATTGGTTGAATTCAAAAATAAAGAGTACCTCCAATCATTTGTGGTTAGCAGGTGGAATCTTTTGATTCCAAACACACTTTTTGATAAAGCGATAATGAAATTGACCTATGTTGCTAAACAATGGAGTATATTAATTAAATCAAACAAGTATTAACACCATTATTACTCCAAATCTTTTTGCGACCATCAGCCAAATGAGTCCTTCATCTTGGATTGCATTTCATGATATGTGAACTTGCTTAATTACTAATTAATGACACTTTCTAATCACCTTAAGCTAATTAGGCTCCTCTTCTTGTTACAAGAACTATTTTCATTCATTAACCATGAAATTATCTCTTGACTCTTTCTTAACGACTATATTCATTGTGAAAACAATTTTCATGAATCGTCTATAACATGAATTCATTCAAATGCAACAAACAATAGAGTTCTTGATCATAAATTGCATTTCTTATTGATATTAATTGGTTAAATTCCTAAATAAAGAGTGTCTCCCATCATTTCTGGTAATAGGTCGCATCTTTTCATTTCAAACACACTTTTCGATAAAGCGATAATGAAATTGACATATGTTGCTAAAAAACGAAGTATATTAATTAAATCAAACAAGTATTAATGCCATTATTACTCAAAATCTGTTTACATCCATTAGCCAAAGGAGTCATTCATCTTCGTTTGCATTTTGTGCTAATGTGAACTTGATTCATTCCAAAATAATGAGCCTTTCTAATCACCTTAAGCTAATTACGCTCCTCTTCTTGTTACAAGAACTAATTTTAATGTATTGACCATGAAATTACATGTTGACTCTTTCTTAACGACTATATTCATTATGAAAACATTTTTCATGAATCGTCTATAACATGAATTCATTCAATTGCAACAAACAATAGAGTTCTTGATCATAAATTGCATTTCTTATTGGTATTAATTGGTTGAATTCTAAAATAGAAAGTACCTCCCATCATTTGTGTTTAGCAAGTGGAATCTTTTGTTTCTAGACACACTTTTTGATAAAGTGATAATGAAATTGACATATGTTGCTAAACAATGAAGTATATTAATTAAATCAAACAAGTATTAACACCATTATTACTCCAAATCTGTTAACATTCATTAGCCAAAGAAGTCATTCATGTTGGTTTGCATTTCGTGCTAATGTGAACTTGATTCATTCCTAAATAATGAGCGTTTCTAATCACCTTAAGTTATCGTCTTGTTGTTACAAGAACTATTTTTCATGGATTGACCATGAAATTATATGTTGACTCTTTCTTAACGACTATATTCATTATGAAAACAATATTCATGAATCGTCTATAACATGAATTCATTCAATTGCAACAAACAATAGAGTTGTTGATCATAAATTGCATTTCTTATTGATATAAATTAGTTGAATTCTAAAATAAGGAGTACCTCCCATCATTTGTGGTTAGCAAGTGGAATCTATTGTTTCCAAACACACTTTTTGATAAAGCGATAATGAAATTGACCTATGTTGCTAAGCAATGGAGTATATTAATTAAATCAAACAAGTATTAACACCATTATTACTCCAAATCTTTTTGCGTCCATCAGCCAAATGAGTCCTTCATCTTGGATTGCATTTCATGATATGTGAACTTGTTTAATTGCTAATTAATGAGACTTTCTAATCACCTTAAGCTAATTAGGCTCCTCTTCTTGTTACAAGAACTATTTTTCATTCATTAACCATGAAATTATCTCTTGACTATTTCTTAACGACTATATTAATTATGAAAACAATTTTCATGAATCGTCTATTACTTGAATTCATTCAATCGCAACAAACAATAGAGTTCTTGATCATAAATTGCATTTCTTATTGATATTAATTGGTTGAATTCAAAAATAAAGAGTACCTCCAATCATTTGTGGTTAGCAGGTGGAATCTTTTGATTCCAAACACACTTTTTGATAAAGCGATAATGAAATTGACCTATGTTGCTAAACAATGGAGTATATTAATTAAATCAAACAAGTATTAACACCATTATTACTCCAAATCTTTTTGCGACCATCAGCCAAATGAGTCCTTCATCTTGGATTGCATTTCATGATATGTGAACTTGTTTAATTACTAATTAATGAGACTTTCTAATCACCTTAAGCTAATTAGGCTCCTCTTCTCGTTACAAGAACTATTTTCATTCATTAACCATGAAATTATCTCTTGACTCTTTCTTAACGACTATATTCATTGTGAAAACAATTTTCATGAATCGTCTATAACATGAATTCATTCAAATGCAACAAACAATAGAGTTCTTGATCATAAATTGCATTTCTTATTGATATTAATTGGTTGAATTCCTAAATAAAGAGTGTCTCCCATCATTTCTAGTAATAGGTCGCATCTTTTCATTCCAAACACACTTTTTGATAAAGCGATAATGAAATTCACATATGTTGCTAAAAAATGAAGTATAGTAATTAAAACAAACAAGTATTAATGCCATTATTACTCAAAATCTGTTTACATCCATTAGCCAAAGGAGTCATTCATCTTCGTTTGCATTTTGTGCTAATGTGAACTTGATTCATTCCTAAATAATGAGCCTTTCTAATCACCTTAAGCTAATTATGCTCCTCTTCTTGTTACAAGAACTAATTTTAATGTATTGACCATGAAATTACATGTTGACTCTTTCTTAACGACTATATTCATTATGAAAACATTTTTCATGAATCATCTATAACATGAATTCATTCAATTGCAACAAACAATAGAGTTCTTGATCATAAATTGCATTTCTTATTGGTATTAATTGGTTGAATTCTAAAATAGAAAGTACCTCCCATCATTTGTGTTTAGCAAGTGGAATCTTTTGTTTCTAGACACACTTTTTGATAAAGCGATAATGAAATTGACATATGTTGCTAAACAATGAAGTATATTAATTAAATCAAACAAGTATTAACACCATTATTACTCCAAATCTGTTAACATTCATTAGCCAAAGAAGTCATTCATGTTGGTTTGCATTTCGTGCTAATGTGAACTTGATTCATTCCTAAATAATAAGCGTTTCTAATCACCTTAAGTTATCGTCTTGTTGTTACAAGAACTATTTTTCATGGATTGACCATGAAATTATATGTTGACTCTTTCTTAACGACTATATTCATTATGAAAACAATATTCATGAATCGTCTATAACATGAATTCATTCAATTACAACAAACAATAGAGTTGTTGATCATAAATTGCATTTCTTATTGATATAAATTAGTTGAATTCTAAAATAAGGAGTACCTCCCATCATTTGTGGTTAGCAAGTGGAATCTATTGTTTCCAAACACACTTTTTGATAAAGCGATAATGAAATTGACCTATGTTGCTAAACAATGGAGTATATTAAATAAATCAAACAAGTATTAACACCATTATTACTCCAAATCATTTTGCGTCCATCAGCAAAATGAGTCCTTCATCTTGGATTGCATTTCATGATATGTGAACTTGTTTAATTACTAATTAATGAGACTTTCTAATCACCTTAAGCTAATTAGGCTCCTCTTCTTGTTACAAGAACTATTTTTCATGGATTGACCATGAAATTATATGTTGACTCTTTCTTAACGACTATATTCATTATGAAAACAATATTCATGAATCGTCTATAACATGAATTCATTCAATTGCAACAAACAATAGAGTTGTTGATCATAAATTGCATTTCTTATTGATATAAATTAGTTGAATTCTAAAATAAGGAGTAACTCCCATCATTTGTGGTTAGCAAGTGGAATCTATTGTTTCCAAACACACTTTTTGATAAAGCGATAATGAAATTGACCTATGTTGCTAAACAATGGAGTATATTAATTAAATCAAATAAGTATTAACACCATTATTACTCCAAATCTTTTTGCGTCCATCAGCGAAATGAGTCCTTCATCTTGGATTGCATTTCATGATATGTGAACTTGTTTAATTACTAATTAATGAGACTTTCTAATCAACTTAAGCTAATTAGGCTCCTCTTCTTGTTACAAGAACTATTTTTCATTCATTAACCATGAAATTATCTCTTGACTATTTCTTAACGACTATATTCATTATGAAAACAATTTTCATGAATCGTCTATAACATGAATTCATTCAAATGCAACAAACAATAGAGTTCTTGATCATAAATTGCATTTCTTATTGATATTAATTGGTTGAATTCCTAAATAAAGAGTGTCTCCCATCATTTCTAGTAATAGGTCGCATCTTTTCATTCCAAACACACTTTTTGATAAAGCGATAATGAAATTGACATATGTTGCTAAAAAACGAAGTATAGTAATTAAAACAAACAAGTATTAACGCTATTATGACTCAAAATCTGTTTACATCCATTAGCCAAAGGAGTCATTCATCTTGGTTTGCATTTTGTGCTAATGTGAACTTGATTTATTCCTAAATAATGAGCCTTTCTAATCACCTTAAGCTAATTACGCTCCTCTTCTTGTTACAAGAACTAATTTTAATGTATTGACCATGAAATTAGATGTTGACTCTTTCTTAACGACTATATTCATTATGAAAACAATTTTCATGAATCGTCTATAACATGAATTCATTCAATTGTAACAAACAATAGAGTTCTTGATCATACATTGCATTTCTTATTGGTATTAACTGGTTGAATTCTAAAATAGAAAGTACCTCCCATCATTTGTGGTTAGCAAGTAGAATCTTTTGTTTCTAAACACACTTTTTGATAAAGCGATAGTGAAATTGACATGTTGCTAAACAATGAAGTATATTAATTAAATCAAACAAGTATTAACACCATTATTACTCCAAATCTGTTTACATTCATTAGCCAAAGGAGTCGTTCATCTGGGTTTGCATTTCGTGCTAATGAGAACTTGATTAATTTCTAAATAATGAGCATTTCTAATCACCTTAAGCTAATTACGCTCGTCTTCTTGTTACAAGAACTATTTTTCATGCATTGACCATGAAATTATATGTTGACTCTTTCTTAACCACAATATTCATTATGAAAACAATTTTCATGAATCGTCTATAACTTGAATTCATTCAATTGCAACAAACAATAGAGTTCTGGATCATAAATTGCATTTCTTATTGATATTAATTGGTTGAATTCAAAAATAAAGAGTACCTCCCATCATTTGTGCTTAGCAGGAGGAATCTTTTGATTCCAAATACACTTTTTGATAAAGCGATAATGAAATTGACATATGTTGCTAAACAATGGAGTATATTAATTAAATCAAACAAGTATTAACACCATTATTACTCCAAATCTTTTTGCTTCCGTCAGCCAAATGAGTCCTTCATCTTGGATTGCATTTCATGATATGTGAACTTGTTTAATTACTAATTAATGAGACTTTCTAATCACCTTAAGCTAATTAGGCTCCTCTTCTTGTTACAAGAACTATTTTTCATTCATTAACCATGAAATTATTATCTCTTGACTATTTCTTAACGACTATATTCATTATGAAAACAATTTTCATGAATCGTCTATAACATGAATTCATTCAAATGCAACAAACAATAGAGTTATTGATCATAAATTGCATTTCATATTGATATTAATTGGTTAAATTCCTAACTAAAGAGTGTCTCCCATCATTTCTGGTAATAGGTCGCATCTTTTCATTCCAAACACACTTTTTGATAAAGCGATAATGAGATTGACATATGTTGCTAAAAAACGAAGTATATTAATTAAATCAAACAAGTATTTACACCATTATTACTCAAAATCTATTTACATCCTCTAGCCAAAGGAGTCATTCATCTTCGTTTGCATTTTGTGCTAATGTGAACTTGATTTATTCTTAAATAATGAGCCTTTCAAATCACCTTAAGCTAATTACGCTCCTCTTCTTGTTACAAGAACTAATTTTAATGTATTGACCATGAAATTACATGTTGACTCTCTCTTAACGACTATATTCATTATGAAAACAATTTTCATGAATCGTCTATAACATGAATTCATTCAATTGCAATAAACAATAGAGTTGTTGATCATAAATTGCATTTGTTATTGCTATTAATTGGTTGATTTCTAAAATAGAAAGTACCTCCCATCATTTAAGGTTAGCAAGTGGAATCTTTTGTTTCTAAACACACTTTTTGATAAAGCGATAGTGAAATTGACATATGTTACTAAACAATGGAGTATATTAATTAAATCAAACAAGTATTAACACCATTATTACTCCAAATCTGTTTACATTCATTAGCCAAAGGAGTCGTTCATCTGGGTTTGCATTTCGTGCTAATGAGGACTTGATTAATTCCTAAATAATGAGCATTTCTAATCACCTTAAGCTAATTACGCTCGACTTCTTGTTACAAGAACTATTTTTCATGCATTGACCATGAAATTATATGTTACTCTTTCTTAACCACAATATTCATTATGAAAACAATTTTCATGAATCGTCTATAACTTGAATTCATTCAATTGCAATAAAAACTAGAGTTCTTGATCATAAATTGCATTTCTTATTGATATTAATTGGTTGAATTCAAAAATAAAGAGTACTTCCCATCATTTGTGCTTAGCAGGAGGAATCTTTTGATTCCAAATACACTTTTTGATAAAGCGATAATGAAATTGACATATGTTGCTAAACAATGGAGTATATTAATTAAATTAAACAAGTATTAACACCATTATTACTCCAAATCTATTTGCGTCCATCAGCCAAATAAGTCATTCATCTTGGATTGCATTTCATGATATGTTAACTTGTTTAATTAGTGAATAATAAAACTTTCTAATCTCCTTAATCTAATTAGGCTCCTCTTCTTGTTACAAGAACTATTTTTCATTCATTAACCATGAAATTTATCTTGACTATTTCTTAACGATTATATTCATTATGAAAACAATTTCCATGAATCGTATATAACATGAATTCATTCAATTGCAGCAAACAATAGTGTTCTTGATCTTGAATTGCTTTTCTTATTGATATTAATTGGTTGAATTCAAAAATAAAGAGTGCCTCCCATCATTTCTAGTTAGTAGGTCGAATCTTTTGATTCCAAACACACTTTTTGATAAAGTGATAATGAAATTGACATATGTTGCTAAAAAATGAAGTATATTAATTAAATCAAACAAGTATTAACGCCATTATTACTCAAAATCTGTTTACATCCATCAGCCAACGGAGTCATTCATCTTGGTTTGCCCTCCTCTTCTTGTTACAGGAGCATTTCTAAACACCTTAAGCTAATTACCCTCCTCTTCTTGTTACAGGAACAATTTTTCATGGATTGAGCATGAAATTATATGTTGAACCTTTCTTAACGTCTATATTCATTATGAAAACAATTTTCATGAATTCTGTATAATATGAATTCATTCAATTGCAACAAACAATAGACTTTTTGATCATAAATTGCATTTCTTATTGATATTAATTTGTTGAATTCTACAATAAAGAGTACATCCCATCATTTGTGGTTAACAAGTGGAATCTTTTGTTTCCAAACACACTTTATGATAAAATGATAATGAAATTGACATATGTTGCTAAACAATGAAGTATATTAATTAAATCAAACAAGTATTAACACCATTAGTACTCCAAATCTATTTGCGTCCATCCGCCAAATGAGTCATTCATCTTGCATTGCATTTCATGATATGTGAACTTGTTTAATTACTAAATATTGAGACTTTCTAATCACCTTAAGCTAATTAGGCTCCTCTTCTTGTTACAAGAACTATTTTTCATTCATTAACGATGAAATTATCTCTTGATTATTTCTTAACAACTATATTCATTATGAAAACAATTTCCATGAATCGTCTATAACATGAATTCATTCAATTGCAACTAACATTAGAGTTCTTGATCTTAAATTGCATTTCTTATTGATATTAATTGGTTTAATTCTAAAATAAAGAGTACCTCCCATCATTTCTGGTTAGCAAGGCTCCTCTTTTGATTACAAACACACTTTTTGATACGGTGATAATGAAATTGACATATGTTGCTCAACAACGAAGTATATTAATTAAATCAAACAAATATTAACACCATTATTACTCAAAATCTTTTTACATCCATCAGCCAAAGGAGTCATTCACCTTGGTTTGCTTTTCGTGCTAATTTTAACCTGATTAATTCCTAAATAATGAGCATTTCTAATCACCTCAAGCGAATTATGCTCCTCTTCTTGTTACAAGAACTATTTTTCATGCATTAACCATGAAATTATCTGCTGACTATTTCTTAACGACTATATTCATTATGAAAACAATTTCCATGAATCGTCTATAACATGAATTCATTCAATTGCAACAAACAATAGAGTTCTTGATCTTAAATTGCATTTCTTATTGATATTAATTGGTTGAATTCTAAAATAAAGAGTACCTCCCATCATTTTTGGTTAGCAGGTTGAATCTTTTGATTCCAAACACACTTTTTGATAAAGCGATAATGAAATTGACATATGTTGCTAAACAATGAAGTATATTAATTAAATCAAACAAGTATTAAGACCATTATTACTCCAAATCTGTTTGCGTCCATCAGCCGAATGAGTCATTCATCTTGGATTGCATTTTATGATATGTGAACTTGTTTGATTACTAAATAATGAGACTTTCTAATCACCTTAAGCTGATTAGGCTCCTCTTCTTGTTACAAGAACTATTTTTCATTCATTAACCATGAAATTATCTGTTGACTATTTCTTAACGACTATATTCATTATGAAAACAATATTAATGAATTGTCTATAACTTGAATTCATTCAATTGCAACAAACAATAGAGTTGTTGATCATAAATTGCATTCTTATTGATATTAATTGGTTGAATTCTAAAATAAAGAGTACCTCCCATCATTTCTGGTTAGCAAGGCTCCTCTTTTGATTACAAACACACTTTTTGATACGGTGATAATGAAATTGACATATGTTGCTCAACAAGGAAGTATATTAATTAAATCAAACAAGTATTAACATCATTATTACTCAAAATCCTTTTACATCCATCAGCCAAAGGAGTCATTCAACTTGGTTTGCTTTTCGTGCTAATTTTAACCTGATTAATTCCTAAATAATGAGCATTTCTAATCACCTTAAGCGAATTATGCTCCTCTTCTTGTTACAAGAACTATCTTTCATGCATTAACCATGAAATTATCTGTTGACTATTTCTTAACGACTATATTCATTATGAAAACAATATTAATGAATTGTCTATAACTTGAATTCATTCAATTGCAACAAATAATAGAGTTGTTGATCATAAATTGCATTCTTATTGATATTAATTGGTTGAATTCTAAAATAAAGAGTACCTCCCATCATTTGTGGTTAGCAAGTGGAATCTTTTGTTTCCAAACACACTTTTTGATAAAGCGATAAGGAAATTGACATATGTTGCTAAACAATGAAGTATATTAATTAAATCAAACAAGTATTAACACCATTATTACTCCAAATCTATTTACATTCATTAGCCAAAGGTGTCGTTCATCTGGGTTTGCATTTCGTGCTAATGAGAACTTGATTAATTCCTAAATAAAGAGCGTTTCTAATCTCCTTTAGCTAATTATGCTCCTCTTCTTGTTACAAGAACTATTTTTCATCCATTCACCATGAAATTATATGTTGACTCTTTCTTAACCACAATATTCATTATGAAAACAATTTTCATGAATCGTCTATTACTTGAATTCATTCAATTGCAACAAACAATAGAGTTCTTGATCATAAATTGCATTTCTTATTGATATTAATTGTTTGAATTCAAAAATAAAGAGTACCTCCCATCATTTGTGGTTAGCAGGTGGAATCTTTTGATTCCAAACACACTTTTTGATAAAGCGAAAATGAAATTGACCTATGTTGCTAAACGATGGAGTATATTAATTAAATCAAACAAGTATTAACACCATTATTACTCCAAATCTTTTTGCATCCATCAGCCAAATGAGTCCTTCATCTTGGATTGCATTTCATGATATGTGAACTTGTTTAATTACTAATTAATGAGACTTTCTAATCACCTTAAGCTAATTAGGCTCCTCTTCTTGTTACAAGAACTATTTTTCATTCATTAACCATGAAATTATCTCTTGACTATTTCTTAATGACTATATTCATGATGAAAACAATTTTCATGAATCGTCTATAACATGAATTCATTCAAATGCAACAAACAATAGAGTTCTTGATCATAAATTGTATTTCTTATTGATATTAATTGGTTGAATTCCTAAATAAAGAGTGTCTCCCATCATTTCTAGTAATAGGTCGCATCTTTTCATTCCAAACACACTTTTTGAGAAAGCGATAATGAAATTGACATATGTTGCTAAAAAACGAAATATAGTAATTAAATCAAACAAATATTAACGCCATTATTACTCAAAATCTGTTTACATCCATTAGCCAAAGGAGTCATTCATCTTGGTTTGCATTTTGTGCTAATGTGAACTTGATTTATTCCTAAATAATGAGCCTTTCTAATCACCTTAAGCTAATTACGCTCCTCTTCTTGTTACAAGAACTAATTTTAATGTATTGACCATGAAATTACATGTTGACTCTTTCTTAACGACTATATTCATTATGAAAACAATTTTCATGAATCGTCTATAACATGAATTCATTCAATTGCAACAAACAATAGAGTTCTTGATCATACATTCCATTTCTTATTGGTATTAATTGGTTGAATTCTAAAATAGAAAGTACCTCCCATCATTTGTGGTTAGCAAGTAGAATCTTTTGTTTCTAAACACACTTTTTGATAAAGCGATAGTGAAATTGACATGTTGCTAAACAATGGAGTATATTAATTAAATCAAACAAGTATTAACACCATTATTACTCCAAATCTATTTGCGTGCATCAGCCAAATGAGTCAGTCATCTTGGATTACATTTCATGATATGTGAACTTGTTTAATTAGTGAATAATAAAACTTTCTAATCACCTTAAGCTAATTAGGCTCCTCTTCTTGTTACAAGAACTATTTTTCATTCATTAACCAGGAAATTTATCTTGACTATTTGTTAACGATTATATTCATTATGAAAACAATTTCCCTTAATCGTCTATAACATGAATTCATTCAATTGCTGCAAACAATAGTGTTCTTGATCTTGAATTGCTTTTCTTATTGATATTAATTGGTTGAATTCTAAAATAAAGAGTGCCTCCCATCATTTCTAGTTAGTAGGTCGAATCTTTTGATTCCAAACACACTTTTTGATTAAGTGATAATGAAATTGACATATGTTGCTAAACAACGAAGTATATTAGTTAAATCAAACAAGTATTAACGCCATTATTACTCAAAATCTGTTTACATCCATCAGCCAACGGACTCATTCATCTTGGTTTTCATTTCGTGCTAATGTGAACTTGATTAATTCTGAAATAATGAGCGTTTCTAAACACCTTAAGCTAATTACCCTCCTCTTCTTGTTACAAGAACAATTTTTCATGGATTGACCGTCAAATTATATGTTGAACCTTTCTTAACGACTATATTCATTATGAAAATAATTTTCATGAATTCTATATAATATGAATTCATTCAATTGCAACAAACAATAGAGTTTTTGATCATAAATTGCTTTTCTTATTGATATTAATTTGTTGAATTCTAAAATAAAGAGTACATCCCATCATTTGTGGTTAGCAAGTGGAATCTTTTGTTTCCAAACACACGTTTTGATAAAATGATAATGAAATTGACATATGTTGCTAAACAATGAAGTATATTAATTAAATCAAACAAGTATTAACACCACTATTACTCCAAATCTATTTGCGTCCATCCGCCAAATGAGTCGTTCATCTTGCATTGCATTTCATGATATGTGAACTTGTTTAATTACTAAATATTGAGACTTTCTAATCACCTTAAGCTAATTAGGCTCCTCTTCTTGTTACAAGAACTATTTTTCATTCATTAACGATGAAATTATCTCTTGATTATTTCTTAACAATTATATTCATTATGAAAACAATTTCCATGAATCGTCTATAACATGAATTCATTCAATTGCAACTAACATTAGAGTTCTTGATCTTAAATTGCATTTCTTATTGATATTAATTAGTTTAATTCTAAAATAAAGAGTTCCTCCCATCATTTCTGGTTAGCAAGGCTCCTCTTTTGATTACAAACACACTTTTTGATACGGTGATAATGAAATTGACATATGTTGCTCAACAACGAAGTATATTAATTAAATCAAACAAGTATTAACACCATTATTACTCAAAATCTTTTTACATCCATCAGCCAAAGGAGTCATTTAACTTGGTTTGCTTTTCGTGCTAATGTGAACTTGATTAATTCCTAAATAATGAGCATTTCTAATCACCTTAAGCTAATTATGCTCATCTTCTTGTTACAAGAACTATTTTTCATGCATTAACCATGAAATTATCTGTTGACTGTTTCTTAACGACTATATTCATTATGAAAACAATTTCCATGAATCGTCTATAACTTGAATTCATTCAATTGCAACAAACAATTGAGTTCTTGATCTTAAATTGCATTTCTTATTGATATTAATTGGTTGAATTCTAAAATAAAGAGTACCTCCCATCATTTCTGGTTAGCAGGTTGAATCTTTTGATTCCAAACACACTTTTTGATAAAGCGATAATGAAATTGACATATGTTGCTAAACAATGGAGTATATTAATTAAATCAAACAAGTATTAACACCATCATTACTCCAAATCTATTTGTGTCCATCAGCCAAATGAGTCATTCATCTTGGTTTTCATTTCATGATATGTGAACTTGTTTAATTAGTAAATAATAAAACTTTCTAATCACCTTAAGCTAATTAGGCTCCTCTTCTTGTTACAAGAACTATTTTTCATTCATTAACCATGAAATTATCTCTTGATTATTTCTTAACAACTATATTCAGTATGAAAACAGTTTCCACGAATCGTCTATAACATGAATTCATTCAATTGCAGCAAACAATAGTGTTCTTGATCTTGAATTGCTTTTGTTATTGATATTAATTGGTTGAATTCTGAAATAAAGAGTGCCTCCCATCATTTCTGGTTAGTAGGTCGAATCTTTTGATTCCAAACACACTTTTTGATTAAGCGATAATGAAGTTGACATATGTTACTAAACAACAAAGTATATTAATTAAATCAAACAAGTATTAACGCCATTATTACTCAAAATCTGTTTACATCCATCAACCAAAGGAGTCATTCATCGTGGTTTGCATTTCGTGCTAATGTGAACCTGATTAATTCCTAAATAATGAGCGTTTCTAATCACCTTAAGCTAATTACACTCATCTTCTTGTTACAAGAACTATTTTTCATGCATTAACCATGAAATTATCTCTTGGCGCTTTCTTAACAACTATATTCATTATGAAAAAGTTTTCCATGAATCGTCTATAACATGAATTCATTCAGTTGCAACAAACATTAGAGTTCTTGATCTTAAATTGCATTTCTTATTGATATTAATTGGTTGAATTCTAAAATAAAGAGTTCCTCCCATCATTTCTGGTTAGCAGGAGGAATCTTTTATTCCAAATACACTTTTTGATAAAGCAATAATGAAATTGACATATGTTGCTAAACAATGGAGTATATTAATTAAATCAAACAAGTATTAACACCATTATTACTCCAAATCTATTTGCGTCCATCAGCCAAATGAGTCCTTCATCTTGGATTGCATTTCATGATATGTGAATTTGTTTAATTAGTAAATAAGAAAACTTTCAAATCACCTTAGGCTAATTAGGCTCCTCTTCTTGTTACAAGAACTATTTTTCATTCATTAACCATAAAATTATCTCTTGATTATTTCTTAACAATTATATGCATTATGAAAACAATTTCCATGAATCGTCTATAACATGAATTCATTCAATTGCAACTAACATTAGAGTTCTTGATCTTAAATTGCATTTCTTATTGATATTAATTGGTTTAATTCTAAAATAAAGAGTACCTCCCATCATTTCTGGTTAGCAAGGCTACACTTTTGATTCCAAACACACTTCTTGATACGGTGATAATGAAATTGTCATATGTTGCTAAGCAACAAAGTATATTAATTAAATCAAACAAGTATTAATGCCATTATTACTCAAAATCTGTTTACATCCATCAGCCAACGGAGTCATTCATCTTGGTTTGCATTTCGTGCTAATGTGAACTTGATTAATTCCTAAATAATGAGCGTTTCTAATCACCTTAAGCTAATTACGCTCCTCTTCTTTTTACAAGAACTATTTTTCATGGATTGACAGTGAAATTATATGTTGACTCTTTCTTAAGGACTATATTCATTATGAAAACAATTTTCATGAATCGTCTATAACATGAATTCATTCAATTGCAACAAATAATAGAGTTCTTGATCACAAAATTGCATTTCTTATTGATATTAATTTGTTGAATTCTAAAATAAAGATTACCTCTCATCATTTGTGGTTAGCAAGTGGAATCTTTTTTTTCCAAACACACGTTTAGATAAAATGATAATGAAATTGACATATGTGCTAAACAATGAAGTATATTTATTAAATGAAACAAGTATTAACACCATTATTATTCCAAATCTGTTTGTGTCCATCAACCAAATGAGTCATTCATCTTGGATTGCATTTCATGATATGTGAACTTGTTTAATTACTAAATATTGAGACTTTATAATCACCTTAAGCTAATTAGGCTCCTCTTCTTGTTACAAGAACTATTTTTCATTCATTATCCATGAAATTATATGTTGACTCTTTCTTAACGACTATATTCATTACGAAAAAAATTTCCATAAATCGTCTATAACATGAATTCATTCAATTGCAACAAAAAATAGAGTTCTTGATCTTAAATTGCATTTCTTATTGATATTAATTGGTTGAAATCTAAAATAAAGATTACGTCCCATCATTTCTGGTTAGCAAGGCTCCTCTTTTGATTCCAAACACTCTTGTTGATACGGTGATAATGAAATTGACATATGTTGCTAAACAACAAAGTATATTAATTAAATCAAACAAGCATTAACACCATTATTACTCCAAATCTGTTTACATCCATCAGCCAAATGAGTCATTCAGCTTGGATTGCATTTCATGCTAATGTGAACTTGTTTAATTCCTAAATAATTGTACTTTTTAATCACGTCATGCTAATTAGGCTCCTCTTCTTGTTACAAGAACTATTTTTCATTCATCGACCATGAAATTATATGTTGACTCTTTCTTAACGACTATATTCATTATGAAAACAATTTCCATGAATCGTCTATAACATGAATTCATTCAATTGCAACAAACAATAGAGTTCTTGATCATAAATTGCATTTCTTATTGATATTAATTGGTTGAATTCTGAAATAAAGAGTACCTCCTGTCATTTCTGGTTAGCAGGTTGAATCTTTTGATTCCAAACACACTTTTTGATAAAGCGATAATGAAATTGACATACGTTGCTAAACAATGAAGTATATTAATTAAATCAAACAAGTATTAAGACCATTATTACGCCAAATCTGTTTGCGTCCATCAGCCAAATGAGTCATTCATCTTGGATTGCATTTTATGATATGTGAACTTGTTTAATTATTAAATAATGAGAGTTTTTAATCATCTTAAGCTAATTAGGCTCCTCTTCTTCTTGCAAGAACTATTTTTTCATTCATTAACCACGAAATTATCTCTTAACTATTTCCTAACAACTATATTCATTATGAAAACAATTTCCAAAAATCATCTATAACATGAATTCATTGAATTGCAACAAACAATAGAGTTGTTGATCATAAATTGCATTTCTTTTTGATATTAATTGGTTGAATTCTGAAATAAAGAGTGCCTCCCATCATTTCTGGTTAGCAGGTCGAATCTTTTGATTCCAAACACACTTTTTGATTAAGTTATAATGAAGTTAACATATGTTGCTAAACAACGAAGTATATTAGTTAAATCAAACAAGTATTAACGCCATTATTACTCAAAATCTGTTTACATCCATCAGCCAACGGACTCATTCATCTTGGTTTTCATTTCGTGCTAATGTGAACTTGATTAATTCTGAAATAATGAGCGTTTCTAAACACCTTAAGCTAATTACCCTCCTCTTCTTGTTACAAGAACAATTTTTCATGGATTGACCGTCAAATTATATGTTGAACCTTTCTTAACGACTATATTCATTATGAAAATAATTTTCATGAATTCTATATAATATGAATTCATTCAATTGCAACAAACAATAGAGTTTTTGATCATAAATTGCTTTTCTTATTGATATTAATTTGTTGAATTCTAAAATAAAGAGTACATCCCATCATTTGTGGTTAGCAAGTGGAATCTTTTGTTTCCAAACACACGTTTTGATAAAATGATAATGAAATTGACATATGTTGCTAAACAATGAAGTATATTAATTAAATCAAACAAGTATTAACACCACTATTACTCCAAATCTATTTGCGTCCATCCGCCAAATGAGTCGTTCATCTTGCATTGCATTTCATGATATGTGAACTTGTTTAATTACTAAATATTGAGACTTTCTAATCACCTTAAGCTAATTAGGCTCCTCTTCTTGTTACAAGAACTATTTTTCATTCATTAACGATGAAATTATCTCTTGATTATTTCTTAACAATTATATTCATTATGAAAACAATTTCCATGAATCGTCTATAACATGAATTCATTCAATTGCAACTAACATTAGAGTTCTTGATCTTAAATTGCATTTCTTATTGATATTAATTAGTTTAATTCTAAAATAAAGAGTTCCTCCCATCATTTCTGGTTAGCAAGGCTCCTCTTTTGATTACAAACACACTTTTTGATACGGTGATAATGAAATTGACATATGTTGCTCAACAACGAAGTATATTAATTAAATCAAACAAGTATTAACACCATTATTACTCAAAATCTTTTTACATCCATCAGCCAAAGGAGTCATTTAACTTGGTTTGCTTTTCGTGCTAATGTGAACTTGATTAATTCCTAAATAATGAGCATTTCTAATCACCTTAAGCTAATTATGCTCATCTTCTTGTTACAAGAACTATTTTTCATGCATTAACCATGAAATTATCTGTTGACTGTTTCTTAACGACTATATTCATTATGAAAACAATTTCCATGAATCGTCTATAACTTGAATTCATTCAATTGCAACAAACAATTGAGTTCTTGATCTTAAATTGCATTTCTTATTGATATTAATTGGTTGAATTCTAAAATAAAGAGTACCTCCCATCATTTCTGGTTAGCAGGTTGAATCTTTTGATTCCAAACACACTTTTTGATAAAGCGATAATGAAATTGACATATGTTGCTAAACAATGGAGTATATTAATTAAATCAAACAAGTATTAACACCATCATTACTCCAAATCTATTTGTGTCCATCAGCCAAATGAGTCATTCATCTTGGTTTTCATTTCATGATATGTGAACTTGTTTAATTAGTAAATAATAAAACTTTCTAATCACCTTAAGCTAATTAGGCTCCTCTTCTTGTTACAAGAACTATTTTTCATTCATTAACCATGAAATTATCTCTTGATTATTTCTTAACAACTATATTCAGTATGAAAACAGTTTCCACGAATCGTCTATAACATGAATTCATTCAATTGCAGCAAACAATAGTGTTCTTGATCTTGAATTGCTTTTGTTATTGATATTAATTGGTTGAATTCTGAAATAAAGAGTGCCTCCCATCATTTCTGGTTAGTAGGTCGAATCTTTTGATTCCAAACACACTTTTTGATTAAGCGATAATGAAGTTGACATATGTTACTAAACAACAAAGTATATTAATTAAATCAAACAAGTATTAACGCCATTATTACTCAAAATCTGTTTACATCCATCAACCAAAGGAGTCATTCATCGTGGTTTGCATTTCGTGCTAATGTGAACCTGATTAATTCCTAAATAATGAGCGTTTCTAATCACCTTAAGCTAATTACACTCATCTTCTTGTTACAAGAACTATTTTTCATGCATTAACCATGAAATTATCTCTTGGCGCTTTCTTAACAACTATATTCATTATGAAAAAGTTTTCCATGAATCGTCTATAACATGAATTCATTCAGTTGCAACAAACATTAGAGTTCTTGATCTTAAATTGCATTTCTTATTGATATTAATTGGTTGAATTCTAAAATAAAGAGTTCCTCCCATCATTTCTGGTTAGCAGGAGGAATCTTTTATTCCAAATACACTTTTTGATAAAGCAATAATGAAATTGACATATGTTGCTAAACAATGGAGTATATTAATTAAATCAAACAAGTATTAACACCATTATTACTCCAAATCTATTTGCGTCCATCAGCCAAATGAGTCCTTCATCTTGGATTGCATTTCATGATATGTGAATTTGTTTAATTAGTAAATAAGAAAACTTTCAAATCACCTTAGGCTAATTAGGCTCCTCTTCTTGTTACAAGAACTATTTTTCATTCATTAACCATAAAATTATCTCTTGATTATTTCTTAACAATTATATGCATTATGAAAACAATTTCCATGAATCGTCTATAACATGAATTCATTCAATTGCAACTAACATTAGAGTTCTTGATCTTAAATTGCATTTCTTATTGATATTAATTGGTTTAATTCTAAAATAAAGAGTACCTCCCATCATTTCTGGTTAGCAAGGCTACACTTTTGATTCCAAACACACTTCTTGATACGGTGATAATGAAATTGTCATATGTTGCTAAGCAACAAAGTATATTAATTAAATCAAACAAGTATTAATGCCATTATTACTCAAAATCTGTTTACATCCATCAGCCAACGGAGTCATTCATCTTGGTTTGCATTTCGTGCTAATGTGAACTTGATTAATTCCTAAATAATGAGCGTTTCTAATCACCTTAAGCTAATTACGCTCCTCTTCTTTTTACAAGAACTATTTTTCATGGATTGACAGTGAGTGAAATTATATGTTGACTCTTTCTTAAGGACTATATTCATTATGAAAACAATTTTCATGAATCGTCTATAACATGAATTCATTCAATTGCAACAAATAATAGAGTTCTTGATCACAAAATTTGCATTTCTTATTGATATTAATTTGTTGAATTCTAAAATAAAGATTACCTCTCATCATTTGTGGTTAGCAAGTGGAATCTTTTTTTTCCAAACACACGTTTTTAGATAAAATGATAATGAAATTGACATATGTGCTAAACAATGAAGTATATTTATTAAATGAAACAAGTATTAACACCATTATTATTCCAAATCTGTTTGTGTCCATCAACCAAATGAGTCATTCATCTTGGATTGCATTTCATGATATGTGAACTTGTTTAATTACTAAATATTGAGACTTTATAATCACCTTAAGCTAATTAGGCTCCTCTTCTTGTTACAAGAGAACTATTTTTCATTCATTATCCATGAAATTATATGTTGACTCTTTCTTAACGACTATATTCATTACGAAAAAAATTTCCATAAATCGTCTATAACATGAATTCATTCAATTGCAACAAAAAATAGAGTTCTTGATCTTAAATTGCATTTCTTATTGATATTAATTGGTTGAAATCTAAAATAAAGATTACGTCCCATCATTTCTGGTTAGCAAGGCTCCTCTTTTGATTCCAAACACTCTTGTTGATACGGTGATAATGAAATTGACATATGTTGCTAAACAACAAAGTATATTAATTAAATCAAACAAGCATTAACACCATTATTACTCCAAATCTGTTTACATCCATCAGCCAAATGAGTCATTCAGCTTGGATTGCATTTCATGCTAATGTGAACTTGTTTAATTCCTAAATAATTGTACTTTTTAATCACGTCATGCTAATTAGGCTCCTCTTCTTGTTACAAGAACTATTTTTCATTCATCGACCATGAAATTATATGTTGACTCTTTCTTAACGACTATATTCATTATGAAAACAATTTCCATGAATCGTCTATAACATGAATTCATTCAATTGCAACAAACAATAGAGTTCTTGATCATAAATTGCATTTCTTATTGATATTAATTGGTTGAATTCTGAAATAAAGAGTACCTCCTGTCATTTCTGGTTAGCAGGTTGAATCTTTTGATTCCAAACACACTTTTTGATAAAGCGATAATGAAATTGACATACGTTGCTAAACAATGAAGTATATTAATTAAATCAAACAAGTATTAAGACCATTATTACGCCAAATCTGTTTGCGTCCATCAGCCAAATGAGTCATTCATCTTGGATTGCATTTTATGATATGTGAACTTGTTTAATTATTAAATAATGAGAGTTTTTAATCATCTTAAGCTAATTAGGCTCCTCTTCTTCTTGCAAGAACTATTTTTCATTCATTAACCACGAAATTATCTCTTAACTATTTCCTAACAACTATATTCATTATGAAAACAATTTCCAAAAATCATCTATAACATGAATTCATTGAATTGCAACAAACAATAGAGTTGTTGATCATAAATTGCATTTCTTTTTGATATTAATTGGTTGAATTCTGAAATAAAGAGTGCCTCCCATCATTTCTGGTTAGCAGGTCGAATCTTTTGATTCCAAACACACTTTTTGATTAAGTTATAATGAAGTTAACATATGTTGCTAAACAACGAAGTATATTAATTAAATCAAACAAGTATTAACGCCATTTTTACTCAAAATCTGTTTACATCCATCAGCCAAAGTAGTCATTCATTGTGGTTTGCATTTTGTGCTAATGTGAACCTGATTAATTCCTAAATAATAAGCATTTCTAATCACCTTAAGCTAATTACACTCATCTTCTTGTTACATGAACTATTTTTCATGCATTAACCATGAAATTATCTCTTGGCACTTTCTTAACAACTATATTCATTATGAAAAAGTTTTCCATGAATCGTATATAACATGAATTGATTCAGTTGCAACAAACATTAGAGTTCTTGATCTTAAATTGCATTTCTTATTGATATGGTTGAATTCTAAAATAAATAGTTCCTCCCATCATTTGTGGTTAGCAAGGCTCCTCTTTTGATTCCAAACACACATTTTGATACGGTGATAATGAAATTGACATATGTTGCTAAACAACAAAGTATATTAATTAAATCAAACAAGTATTAACGCCATTATTACTCAAAAATCTGTTTACATCCATCAGCCAAAGCAGTCATTCACCTGGGTTTGCATTTTGTGCTAATGTGAACTTGAGTAATTCCTAAATAATGAGCGTTTCTAATCACCTTAAGCTAATTACACTCCTCTTCTTGTTACAAGAACTATTTTTCATGCATTGACCATGAAATTATATGTTGACTCTTTCTTAACCACTATATTCATTATGAAAACAATTTTTCATGAATCGTCTATAACTTGAATTCATTCAATTGCAACAAACAATAGAGTTCTTGATCATAAATTGCATTTCTTATTGATATTAATTGGTTGAATTCTAAAAATAAAGAGTACCTCCCATCATTTGTGGTTAGCAGGAGGAATCTTTTATTCCAAATACACTTTTTGATAAAGCAATAATGAAATTGACATATGTTGCTAAACAATGGAGTGTATTAATTAAATCAAACAAGTATTAACACCATTATTACTCCAAATCTATTTGCGTCCATCAGCCAAATGAGTCATTGATCTTGGATTGCATTTCATGATATGTGAACTTGTTTAATTACTAAAAAACAAAACTTTCTAATCACCTTAAGCTAATTAGGCTCCTCTTCTTGTTACAAGAACTATTTTTCATTCATTAACCATGAAATTTATCTTGACTATTTCTTAACGATTATATTCATTATGAAAACAATTTCCATGAATCGTCTATAACATGAATTCATTCAATTGCAGCAAACAATAGTGTTTTTTTTATCTTGAATTGCTTTTCTTATTGATATTAATTGGTTGAATTCTAAAATAAAGAATGCCTCCCATCATTTCTTGTTAGTAGGTCAAATCTTTTGATTCAAAACACACTTTTTGATAAAGCGATAATAAAATTGGCATATGTTGCTAAACAACGAAGTATATTAATTAAATCAAACAAGTATTAACACCATTATTACTCAAAATCTTTTTACATCCATCAGCCAAAGGAGTCATTCAACTTGGTTTGCTTTTCGTGCTAATTTTAACCTGATTAATTCCTAAATAATGAGCATTTCTAATCACCTTAAGCGAATTATGCTCCTCTTCTTGTTACAAGAACTATTTTTCATGCATTAACCATGAAATTATCAGTTGACTATTTCTTAACAACTATATTCACTATGAAAACAATTTTCATGAATCGTCTATAACATGAATTCATTCCATTGCAGCAAACAATAGTGTTCTTGATCTTGAATTACTTTTCTTATTGATATTAATTGGTTGAATTCTGAAATAAAGAGTGCCTCCCATCATTTATGGTTAGCAGGTCGAATCTTTTGATTCCAAACACACTTTTTGATTAAGCGATAATGAAATTGACAATGTTGCTAAACAACGAAGTATATTAATTAAATCAAACAAGTATTAACGCCATTATTACTCAAAATCTGTTTCCATCCATCAGCCAAAGGAGTCATTCATCTTGGTTTCCATTTTGTGCTAATGTGAACCTGATGAATTCCTAAATAGTAAGCGTTTCTAATCATCTTAAGGTAATTACGCTCATCTTCTTGTTACAAGAACTATTTTTCATGCATTAACCATGAAATTATCTCTTGGCGCTTTCTTAACAACTATATTCATTATGAAATGGTTTTCCATGAATCGTCTACAACATGAATTCACTCAATTGCAACAAACATTAGACTTCTTGATCTTAAATTGCATTTCCTATTGATATTAATTGCTTCAATTCTAAAATAAAGAGTTCCTCCCATCATTTCTGGTTAGCAGGTGGAATCTTTTGATTCCAAACACACTTTTTGATATAAAGCGATAATGAAATTGACATATGTTGCTAAACAATGAAGTATATTAATTAAATCAAACAAGTATTAAGACCATTATTACGCCAAATCTGTTTGCGTCCATCAGCCAAATGAGTCATTCATCTTGGATTGCATTTTATGATATGTGAACTTGTTTAATTATTAAAATAATGAGAGTTTTTAATCATCTTAAGCTAATTAGGCTCCTCTTCTTCTTGCAAGAACTATTTTTCATTCATTAACCACGAAATTATCTCTTAACTATTTTTCCTAACAACTATATTCATTATGAAAACAATTTCCACGAATCATCTATAACATGAATTCATTGAATTGCAACAAACAATAGAGTTGTTGATCATAAATTGCATTTCTTTTTGATATTAATTGGTTGAATTCTGAAATAAAGAGTGCCTCCCATCATTTCTGGTTAGCAGGTCGAATCTTTTGATTCCAAACACACTTTTTGATTAAGTGATAATGAAGTTAACATATGTTGCTAAACAACGAAGTATATTAATTAAATCAAACAAGTATTAACGCCATTTTTACTCAAAATCTGTTTACATCCATCAGCCAAAGTAGTCATTCATTGTGGTTTGCATTTTGTGCTAATGTGAACCTGATTAATTCCTAAATAATAAGCATTTCTAATCACCTTAAGCTAATTACACTCATCTTCTTGTTACATGAACTATTTTTCATGCATTAACCATGAAATTATCTCTTGGCACTTTCTTAACAACTATATTCATTATGAAAAAAAGTTTTCCATGAATCGTATATAACATGAATTGATTCAGTTGCAACAAACATTAGAGTTCTTGATCTTAAATTGCATTTCTTATTGATATGGTTGAATTCTAAAATAAAGAGTTCCTCCCATCATTTGTGGTTAGCAAGGCTCCTCTTTTGATTCCAAACACACATTTTGATACGGTGATAATGAAATTGACATATGTTGCTAAACAACAAAGTATATTAATTAAATCAAACAAGTATTAACGCCATTATTACTCAAAAATCTGTTTACATCCATCAGCCAAAGCAGTCATTCACCTGGGTTTGCATTTTGTGCTAATGTGAACTTGAGTAATTCCTAAATAATGAGCGTTTCTAATCACCTTAAGCTAATTACACTCCTCTTCTTGTTACAAGAACTATTTTTCATGCATTGACCATGAAATTATATGTTGACTCTTTCTTAACCACTATATTCATTATGAAAACAATTTTCATGAATCGTCTATAACTTGAATTCATTCAATTGCAACAAACAATAGAGTTCTTGATCATAAATTGCATTTCTTATTGATATTAATTGGTTGAATTCTAAAATAAAGAGTACCTCCCATCATTTGTGGTTAGCAGGAGGAATCTTTTATTCCAAATACACTTTTTGATAAAGCAATAATGAAATTGACATATGTTGCTAAACAATGGAGTGTATTAATTAAATCAAACAAGTATTAACACCATTATTACTCCAAATCTATTTGCGTCCATCAGCCAAATGATGAGTCATTGATCTTGGATTGCATTTCATGATATGTGAACTTGTTTAATTACTAAAAAACAAAACTTTCTAATCACCTTAAGCTAATTAGGCTCCTCTTCTTGTTACAAGAACTATTTTTCATTCATTAACCATGAAATTTATCTTGACTATTTTCTTAACGATTATATTCATTATGAAAACAATTTCCATGAATCGTCTATAACATGAATTCATTCAATTGCAGCAAACAATAGTGTTTTTTTTATCTTGAATTGCTTTTCTTATTGATATTAATTGGTTGAATTCTAAAATAAAGAATGCCTCCCATCATTTCTTGTTAGTAGGTCAAATCTTTTGATTCAAAACACACTTTTTGATAAAGCGATAATAAAATTGGCATATGTTGCTAAACAACGAAGTATATTAATTAAATCAAACAAGTATTAACACCATTATTACTCAAAATCTTTTTACATCCATCAGCCAAAGGAGTCATTCAACTTGGTTTGCTTTTCGTGCTAATTTTAACCTGATTAATTCCTAAATAATGAGCATTTCTAATCACCTTAAGCGAATTATGCTCCTCTTCTTGTTACAAGAACTATTTTTCATGCATTAACCATGAAATTATCAGTTGACTATTTCTTAACAACTATATTCACTATGAAAACAATTTTCATGAATCGTCTATAACATGAATTCATTCCATTGCAGCAAACAATAGTGTTCTTGATCTTGAATTACTTTTCTTATTGATATTAATTGGTTGAATTCTGAAATAAAGAGTGCCTCCCATCATTTATAGTTAGCAGGTCGAATCTTTTGATTCCAAACACACTTTTTGATTAAGCGATAATGAAATTGACAATGTTGCTAAACAACGAAGTATATTAATTAAATCAAACAAGTATTAACGCCATTATTACTCAAAATCTGTTTCCATCCATCAGCCAAAGGAGTCATTCATCTTGGTTTCCATTTTGTGCTAATGTGAACCTGATGAATTCCTAAATAGTAAGCGTTTCTAATCATCTTAAGGTAATTACGCTCATCTTCTTGTTACAAGAACTATTTTTCATGCATTAACCATGAAATTATCTCTTGGCGCTTTCTTAACAACTATATTCATTATGAAATGGTTTTCCATGAATCGTCTACAACATGAATTCACTCAATTGCAACAAACATTAGACTTCTTGATCTTAAATTGCATTTCCTATTGATATTAATTGCTTCAATTCTAAAATAAAGAGTTCCTCCCATCATTTCTGGTTAGCAGGTGGAATCTTTTGATTCCAAACACACTTTTTGATAAAGCGATAATGAAATTGACATATGTTGCTAAACAATGAAGTATATTAATTAAATCAAACAAGTATTAAGACCATTATTACGCCAAATCTGTTTGCGTCCATCAGCCAAATGAGTCATTCATCTTGGATTGCATTTTATGATATGTGAACTTGTTTAATTATTAAATAATGAGAGTTTTTAATCATCTTAAGCTAATTAGGCTCCTCTTCTTCTTGCAAGAACTATTTTTCATTCATTAACCACGAAATTATCTCTTAACTATTTCCTAACAACTATATTCATTATGAAAACAATTTCCACGAATCATCTATAACATGAATTCATTGAATTGCAACAAACAATAGAGTTGTTGATCATAAATTGCATTTCTTTTTGATATTAATTGGTTGAATTCTGAAATAAAGAGTGCCTCCCATCATTTCTGGTTAGCAGGTCAAATCTTTTGATTCCAAACACACTTTTTGATTAAGTGATAATGAAGTTAACATATGTTGCTAAACAACGAAGTATATTAATTAAATCAAACAAGTATTAACGCCATTTTTACTCAAAATCTGTTTACATCCATCAGCCAAAGTAGTCATTCATTTGTGGTTTGCATTTTGTGTGCTAATGTGAACCTGATTAATTCCTAAATAATAAGCATTTCTAATCACCTTAAGCTAATTACACTCATCTTCTTGTTACATGAACTATTTTTCATGCATTAACCATGAAATTATCTCTTGGCACTTTCTTAACAACTATATTCATTATGAAAAAGTTTTCCATGAATCGTATATAACATGAATTGATTCAGTTGCAACAAACATTAGAGTTCTTGATCTTAAATTGCATTTCTTATTGATATGGTTGAATTCTAAAATAAAGAGTTCCTCCCATCATTTGTGGTTAGCAAGGCTCCTCTTTTGATTCCAAACACACATTTTGATACGGTGATAATGAAATTGACATATGTTGCTAAACAACAAAGTATATTAATTAAATCAAACAAGTATTAACGCCATTATTACTCAAAAATCTGTTTACATCCATCAGCCAAAGCAGTCATTCACCTGGGTTTGCATTTTGTGCTAATGTGAACTTGAGTAATTCCTAAATAATGAGCGTTTCTAATCACCTTAAGCTAATTACACTCCTCTTCTTGTTACAAGAACTATTTTTCATGCATTGACCATGAAATTATATGTTGACTCTTTCTTAACCACTATATTCATTATGAAAACAATTTTCATGAATCGTCTATAACTTGAATTCATTCAATTGCAACAAACAATAGAGTTCTTGATCATAAATTGCATTTCTTATTGATATTAATTGGTTGAATTCTAAAATAAAGAGTACCTCCCATCATTTGTGGTTAGCAGGAGGAATCTTTTATTCCAAATACACTTTTTGATAAAGCAATAATGAAATTGACATATGTTGCTAAACAATGGAGTGTATTAATTAAATCAAACAAGTATTAACACCATTATTACTCCAAATCTATTTGCGTCCATCAGCCAAATGAGTCATTGATCTTGGATTGCATTTCATGATATGTGAACTTGTTTAATTACTAAAAAACAAAACTTTCTAATCACCTTAAGCTAATTAGGCTCCTCTTCTTGTTACAAGAACTATTTTTCATTCATTAACCATGAAATTTATCTTGACTATTTCTTAACGATTATATTTCATTATGAAAACAATTTCCATGAATCGTCTATAACATGAATTCATTCAATTGCAGCAAACAATAGTGTTTTTTTTATCTTGAATTGCTTTTCTTATTGATATTAATTGGTTGAATTCTAAAATAAAAAGAATGCCTCCCATCATTTCTTGTTAGTAGGTCAAATCTTTTGATTCAAAACACACTTTTTGATAAAGCGATAATAAAATTGGCATATGTTGCTAAACAACGAAGTATATTAAATTAAATCAAACAAGTATTAACACCATTATTACTCAAAATCTTTTTACATCCATCAGCCAAAGGAGTCATTCAACTTGGTTTGCTTTTCGTGCTAATTTTAACCTGATTAATTCCTAAATAATGAGCATTTCTAATCACCTTAAGCGAATTATGCTCCTCTTCTTGTTACAAGAACTATTTTTTTCATGCATTAACCATGAAATTATCAGTTGACTATTTCTTAACAACTATATTCACTATGAAAACAATTTTTCATGAATCGTCTATAACATGAATTCATTCCATTGCAGCAAACAATAGTGTTCTTGATCTTGAATTACTTTTCTTATTGATATTAATTGGTTGAATTCTGAAATAAAAGAGTGCCTCCCATCATTTATGGTTAGCAGGTCGAATCTTTTGATTCCAAACACACACTTTTTGATTAAGCGATAATGAAATTGACAATGTTGCTAAACAACGAAGTATATTAATTAAATCAAACAAGTATTAACGCCATTATTACTCAAAATCTGTTTACATCCATCAGCCAAAGGAGTCATTCATCTTGGTTTCCATTTTGTGCTAATGTGAACCTGATGAATTTCCTAAATAGTAAGCGTTTCTAATCATCTTAAGGTAATTACGCTCATCTTCTTGTTACAAGAACTATTTTTCATGCATTAACCATGAAATTATCTCTTGGCGCTTTCTTAAACAACTATATTCATTATGAAATGGTTTTCCATGAATCGTCTACAACATGAATTCACTCAATTGCAACAAACATTAGACTTCTTGATCTTAAATTGCATTTCCTATTGATATTAATTGCTTCAATTCTAAAATAAAGAGTTTCCTCCCATCATTTCTGGTTAGCAGGTGGAATCTTTTGATTCCAAACACACTTTTTGATAAAGCGATAATGAAATTGACATATGTTGCTAAACAATGAAGTATATTAATTAAATCAAACAAGTATTAAGACCATTATTACGCCAAAATCTGTTTGCGTCCATCAGCCAAATGAGTCATTCATCTTGGATTGCATTTTTATGATATGTGAACTTGTTTAATTATTAAATAATGAGAGTTTTAATCATCTTAAGCTAATTAGGCTCCTCTTCTTCTTGCAAGAACTATTTTTCATTCATTAACCACGAAATTATCTCTTAACTATTTCCTAACAACTATATTCATTATGAAAACAATTTCCACGAATCATCTATAACATGAATTCATTGAATTGCAACAAACAATAGAGTTGTTGATCATAAATTGCATTTCTTTTTGATATTAATTGGTTGAATTCTGAAATAAAGAGTGCCTCCCATCATTTCTGGTTAGCAGGTCGAATCTTTTGATTCCAAACACACTTTTTTTGATTAAGTGATAATGAAGTTAACATATGTTGCTAAACAACGAAGTATATTAATTAAATCAAACAAGTATTAACGCCATTTTTACTCAAAATCTGTTTACATCCATCAGCCAAAGTAGTCATTCATTGTGGTTTGCATTTTGTGCTAATGTGAACCTGATTAATTCCTAAATAATAAGCATTTCTAATCACCTTAAGCTAATTACACTCATCTTCTTGTTACATGAACTATTTTTCATGCATTTAACCATGAAATTATCTCTTGGCACTTTCTTAACAACTATATTCATTATGAAAAAGTTTTCCATGAATCGTATATAACATGAATTGATTCAGTTGCAACAAACATTAGAGTTCTTGATCTTAAATTGCATTTCTTATTGATATGGTTGAATTCTAAAATAAAGAGTTCCTCCCCATCATTTGTGGTTAGCAAGGCTCCTCTTTTGATTCCAAACACACATTTTGATACGGTGATAATGAAATTGACATATGTTGCTAAACAACAAAGTATATTAATTAAATCAAACAAGTATTAACGCCATTATTACTCAAAAAATCTGTTTACATCCATCAGCCAAAGCAGTCATTCACCTGGGTTTGCATTTTGTGCTAATGTGAACTTGAGTAATTCCTAAATAATGAGCGTTTCTAATCACCTTAAGCTAATTACACTCCTCTTCTTGTTACAAGAACTATTTTTCATGCATTGACCATGAAATTATATGTTGACTCTTTCTTAACCACTATATTCATTATGAAAACAATTTTCATGAATCGTCTATAACTTGAATTCATTCAATTGCAACAAACAATAGAGTTCTTGATCATAAATTGCATTTCTTATTGATATTAATTGGTTGAATTCTAAAATAAAGAGTACCTCCCATCATTTGTGGTTAGCAGGAGGAATCTTTTATTCCAAATACACTTTTTGATAAAGCAATAATGAAATTGACATATGTTGCTAAACAATGGAGTGTATTAATTAAATCAAACAAGTATTAAACACCATTATTACTCCAAATCTATTTGCGTCCATCAGCCAAATGAGTCATTTGATCTTGGATTGCATTTCATGATATGTGAACTTGTTTAATTACTAAAAAACAAAACTTTCTAATCACCTTAAGCTAATTAGGCTCCTCTTCTTGTTACAAGAACTATTTTTCATTCATTAACCATGAAATTTATCTTGACTATTTCTTAACGATTATATTCATTATGAAAACAATTTCCATGAATCGTCTATAACATGAATTCATTCAATTGCAGCAAACAATAGTGTTTTTTTTTTCTTGAATTGCTTTTCTTATTGATATTAATTGGTTGAATTCTAAAATAAAGAATGCCTCCCATCATTTCTTGTTAGTAGGTCAAATCTTTTGATTTCAAAACACACTTTTTGATAAAGCGATAATAAAATTGGCATATGTTGCTAAACAACGAAGTATATTAATTAAATCAAACAAGTATTAACACCATTATTACTCAAAATCTTTTTACATCCATCAGCCAAAGGAGTCATTCAACTTGGTTTGCTTTTCGTGCTAATTTTAACCTGATTAATTCCTAAATAATGAGCATTTCTAATCACCTTAAGCGAATTATGCTCCTCTTCTTGTTGTTACAAGAACTATTTTTTCATGCATTAACCATGAAATTATCAGTTGACTATTTCTTAACAACTATATTCACTATGAAAACAATTTTCATGAATCGTCTATAACATGAATTCATTCCATTGCAGCAAACAATAGTGTTCTTGATCTTGAATTACTTTTCTTATTGATATTAATTGGTTGAATTCTGAAATAAAGAGTGCCTCCCATCATTTATGGTTAGCAGGTCGAATCTTTTGATTCCAAACACACTTTTTGATTAAGCGATAATGAAATTGACAATGTTGCTAAACAACGAAGTATATTAATTAAATCAAACAAGTATTAACGCCATTATTACTCAAAATCTGTTTCCATCCATCAGCCAAAGGAGTCATTCATCTTGGTTTCCATTTTGTGTGCTAATGTGAACCTGATGAATTCCTAAATAGTAAGCGTTTCTAATCATCTTAAGGTAATTACGCTCATCTTCTTGTTACAAGAACTATTTTTCATGCATTAACCATGAAATTATCTCTTGTCTCTTTCTTAACAACTATATTCATTATGAAATGGTTTTCCATGAATCGTCTACAACATGAATTCACTCAATTGCAACAAACATTAGACTTCTTGATCTTAAATTGCATTTCCTATTGATATTAATTGCTTCAATTCTAAAATAAAGAGTTCCTCCCATCATTTCTGGTTAGCAGGTGGAATCTTTTGATTCCAAACACACTTTTTGATACGATAATGAAATTGACATATGTTGCTAAACAATGGAGTATATTAATTACATCAAACAAGTATTAACACCATTATTACTCCAAATCCTTTTGTGTCCATCAGCCAAATGTGTCATTCACCTTGGATTGCATTTCATGCCTATGTGAACTTGTTTAGTTCCTAAATAATGAGGCTTTCTAATCACCTTAAGCTAATTAGGCTCCTCTTCTTGTTACAAGAACTATTTTCCTTCCATTATACATTAAATTATCTGTTGACTCCTTCATAACGTCTATATTCATTATGAAAACAATTTCCATGAATTGTCTATAACATGAATTCATTCAATTGCAACAAACAATAGTGTTCTTGATGTTGAATTGCTTTTCTTATTGATATTAATCGGTTGAATTCTAAAAGAAAGAGTGCCTCCCATCATTTCTGGTTAGTAGTTCGAATCGTTTTATTCCAAACACACTTTTTGATAAAGCGATAATGAAATTGACATATGTTGCTAAACAACGAAGTATTTTAATTAAATCAAATAAGTATTAACACCATTATTACTCCAAATCTGTTTACATTCATTAGCCAAAGGAGTCGTTCATCTGGGTTTGCATTTCGTGCTAATGAGAACTTGATTAATTCCTAAATAATGAGCGTTTCTCATCACCTTAAGCTAATTACGCTCGTCTTCTTGTTACAAGAACTTTTTTCATGCATTGACCATGAAATTATATGTTGACTCTTTCTTAACCACAATATTCATTATGAAAACAATTTTCATGAATCGTCTATAACTTGAATTCATTCAATTGCAACAAACAATAGAGTTCATCATAAATTGCATTTCTTATTGATATTAATTGGTTGAATTCAAAAATAAAGAGTACCTCCCATCATTTGTGGTTAGCAGGTCGAATCTTTTGATTCCAAACACACTTTTTGATAAATCGATAATGAAATTGACCTATGTTGCTAAACAATGGAGTATATTAATTAAATCAAACAATTATTAACACCATTATTACTCCAAATCTTTTTGCGTCCATCAGCCAAATGAGTCCTTCATCCTGGATTGCATTTCATGATTTGTGAACTTGTTTAATTACTAATTAATGAGACTTTCTAATCACCTTAAGCTAATTAGGCTCCTCTTCTTGTCACAAGAACTATTTTTCATTCATTATCCATGAAATTATCTCTTGACTATTTCTTCCCGACTATATTCATTATGAAAACAATTTTCATGAATCGTCTATAACATGAATTCATTCAAATGCAACAAACAATAGAGTTCTTGATCATAAATTGCATTTCTTATTGATATTAATTGGTCGAATTCCTAAATAAAGAGTGTCTCCCATCATTTCTGGTAATAGGTCGCATCTTTTCATTCCAAACGCACTTTTTGATAAAGCGATAATGAAATTGACATATGTTGCTAAAAAATGAAGTCTATTAATTAAATCAAACAAGTATTAACGCCATTATTACTCAAAATCTGTTTACATCCATTAGCCAAAGGAGTCATTCATCTTCGTTTGCATTTTGTGCTAATGTGAACTTGATTTATTCCTAAATAATGAGCCTTTCTAATCACCTTAAGCTAATTACGCTCCTCTTCTTGTTACAAGAACTAATTTTAATGTATTGACCATGAAATTACATGTTGACTCTTTCTTAACGACTATATTTATTATGAAAACAATATTCATGAATTGTCTATAACATGAATTCATTCAATTGCAACAAACAATAGAGTTGTTGATCATAAATTGCATTTCTTATTGATATAAATTAGTTGAATTCTAAAATAAAGAGTACCTCCCATCATTTGTGGTTAGCAAGTGGAATCTTTTGTTTCCAAACACACTTTTTGATAAAGCGATAATGAAATTGACATATGTTGCTAAACAATGAAGTATATTAATTAAATCAAACAAGTATTAACACCATTATTACTCCAAATTTGTTAACATTCATTAGCCAAAGGAGTCATTCATCTTGGTTTCCATTTCGTGCTAATGTGAACTTGATTCATTCCTAAATAATGAGCATTTCTAATCACCTTAAGCTAATTACGCTCGTCTTCTTGCTACAAGAACTATTTTTCATGGATTGACCATGAAATTATATGTTGACTCTTTCTTAAAGACTATATTCATTATGAAAACAATATTCATGAATCGTCTATAACATGAATTCATTGAATTGCAACAAACAATAGAGTTGTTGATCATAAATTGCATTTCTTATTGATATAAATTAGTTGAATTCTGAAATAAAGAGTGCCTCCCATCATTTCTGGTTAGCAGGTACTTTTGATTCCAAACACACTTTTTGATTAAGCGATAATGAAGTTGACATATGTTGCTAAACAACAAAGTATATTAATTAAATGAAACAAGTATTAACGTCATTATTACTCAAAATCTGTTTACATCCATCAGCCAAAGGTGTCATTCATCGTGGTTTGCATTTCGTGCTAATGTGAACCTGATTAATTCCTAAAAAATAAGCCTTTCTAATCACCTTAAGCTAACTACACTCATCTTCTTGTTACAAGAACTATTTTTCATGCATTAACCATGAAATTATCTCTTGGCGCTTTCTTAACAACTATATTCATTATGAAAAAGTTTTCCATGAATCGTCTATAACATGAATTCATTCAGTTGCCACAAACATTAGAGTTCTTGATCATAAATTGCATTTCTTATTGATATTAATTGGTTGAATTCTAAAATAAAGAGTACCTCCCATCATTTGTGGTTAGTAGGAGGAATCTTTTGATTCCAAATACACTTTTTGATAAAGCGATAATGAAATTGACATATGTTGCTAAACAATGGAGTATATTAATTAAATCAAACAAGTATTAACACCATTATTACCCCAAATCTATTTGCGTCCATCAGCCAAATGAGTCATTCAACTTGGATTGCATTTCATGATATGTGAACTTGTTTAATTAGAAAATAATAAAACTTTCTAATCACATTAAGCTAATTAGGCTCCTCTTCTTGTTACAAGAAAATTATTTTTTCATTAACGATCATTAACCATTTTTTGATCATAAATTGCATTTCTTATTGATATTAATTTGTTGAATTCTAAAATAAAGAGTACTTCCAATCATTTGTGGTTAGCAAGTGGAATCTTTTGTTTACAAACACACTTTTTGATAAAATCATAATGAAATTGACATATGTTGCTAAACAATGAAGTATATTAATTAAATCAAACAAGTATTAACACCATTATTACTCCAAATCTATTTGCGTCCATCCGCCAAATGAGTTATTCATCTTGGATTGCATTTCATGATATGTGAACTTGTTTAATTACTAAATATTGAGACTTTCTAATCACCTTAGCTAATTAGGCTCCTCTTCTTGTTACAAGAACTATATTTCATTCATTAACCATGAAATTATCTCTTAATTATTTCTTAACAATTATATTCATTATGAAAACAATTTCCATGAATCGTCTATAACATGAATGCATTCAATTGCAACTAACATTAGAGTTCTTGATCTTAAATTGCATTTCTTATTGATATTAATTGGTTTAATTCTAAAATAAAGAGTACCTCCCATCATTTCTGGTTAGCAAGGCTCCTCTTTTGATTACAAACACACTTTTTGATACGGTGATAATGAAATTGACATATGTTGCTCAAGAACGAAGTATATTAATTAAATCAAACAAGTATTAACACCATTATTACTCAAAATCTTTTTACATCCATCAGCCAAAGGAGTCATTCAACTTGGTTTGCTTTTCATGCTAATGTGAACCTGATTAATTCCTAAATAATGAGCATTTCTAATCACCTTAAGCTAATTACGCTCGTCTTCTTGTTACAAGAACTATTTTTCATGCATTAACCATGAAATTATCTGTTGACTATTTCTTAACGACTATATTCATTATGAAAACAATTTCCATGAATCGTCTATAACATGAATTCATTCAATTGCAACAAACAATAGAGTTCTTGATCTTAAATTGCATTTCTTATTGATATTAATTGGTTGAATTCTAAAATAAAGAGTACCTCTCATCATTTCTGGTTAGCAGGTTGAATCTTTTGATTCCAAACACACTTTTTGATATAGCGATAATGAAATTGACATATGTTGCTAAACAATGAAGTATATTAATTAAATCAAACAAGTATTAAGACCATTATTACTCCAAATCTGTTTGCGTCCATCAGCCAAATGAGTCATTCATCTTGGATTGCATTTTATGATATGTGAACTTGTTTAATTATTAAATAATGAGAGTTTCTAATCATCTTAAGCTAATTAGGCTCCTCTTCTTGTTACAAGAACTATTTTTCATTCATTAACCATGAAATTATCTCTTGACTATTTCCTAACAACTATATTCATTATCAAAACAATTTCCACGAATCATCTATAACATGAATTCTTTCAATTGCAGCAAACAATAGTTATTACTCCAAATCTATTTGCGTCCATCAGCCAAATGAGTCATTCATCTTGGATTGCATTTCATGATATGTGAACTTGTTTAATTACTAAATAATAAAACTTTCTAATGACCTTAAGCTAATTAGGCTCCTCTTCTTGTTACAAGAACTATTTTTCATTCATTCACCATGAATTTATCATGACTATTTCTTAACGATTATATTCATTATGAAAACAATTTTCATGAATCGTCTATAACATGAATTCATTCAATTGCAGCAAACAATAGTGTTTTTTATCTTGAATTGCTTTTCTTATTGATATTAATTGGTTGAATTCTAAAATAAAGAATGCCTCCCATCATTTCTTGTTAGTAGGTCAAATCTTTTGATTCAAAACACACATTTTGATAAAGTGGTAATGAAATTGGCATATGTTGCTAAACAACAAAGTATATTAATTAAATCAAACAAGTATTAACACCATTATTACTCAAAATCTTTTTACATCCATCGGCCAAAGGAGTCATTCAACTTGGTTTGCTTTTCGTGCTAATGTGAACCTGATTAATTCCTACATAATGAGCATTTCTAATCACCTTAAGCTAATTACGCTCCTCTTCTTGTTACAAGAACTATTTTTCATGCATTAACCATGAAATTATCAGTTGACTATTTCTTAACAACTATATTCATTATGAAAACAATTTCCATGAATCGTTTATAACATGAATTCATTCCATTGCAGCAGATAATAGTGTTCTTGATCTTGAATTGCTTTTCTTATTGATATTAATTGGTTGAATTTTGAAATAAAGAGTGCCTCCCATCATTTATGGTTAGTAGGTCGAATCTTTTGATTCCAAACACACTTTTTGATTAAGGGATAATGAAATTGACAATGTTGCTAAACAACGAAGTATATTAATTAAATCAAACAAGTATTAACGCCATTATTACTCAAAATCTGTTTCCATCCATCAGCCAAAGGAGTCACTCATCTTGGTTTGCATTTCGTGCTAATGTGAACCTGATGAATTCCTAAATAATAAGCGTTTCTAATCACCTTAAGCTAATTACGCTCATCTTCTTGTTACAAGAACTATTTTTCATGGATTGACCATGAAATTATATGTTGACTCTTTCTTAACGACTATATTCATTATGAAAACAATACTCATGAATCGTCTATAACATGAATTCTTTCAATTGCAACAAACAATACAGTTGTTGATTATAAATTGCATTTCTTATTGATATTAATTCGTTGAATTCTAAAATAAAGAGTACCTCCCATCATTTGTCGTTAGCAAGTGGAATCTCTTGTTTCCAAACACTCGTTTTGATAACGCGATAATGAAATTGACATATGTTGCTAAACAATGAAGGATATTAATTAAATCAAACAAGTATTAACACCATTATTACTCCAAATCTGTTTGCGTCCATCAGCCAAATGAGTCATTCATCTTGGATTGCATTTCATGCCAATGTGAACATGTTTAATTCCTCAATAATGGGACTTTCTAATCACCTTAAGCTAATTACGCTCCTTTTCTTGTTACAAGAACTATTGTTTTTTCATTGACCATGAAATTATATGTTGACTCTTTCTTAACGACTATATTCTTTGTGAAAACAATTTTCATGAAACATCTATAACATGAATTCATTCAATTGCATCAAACAATAGAGTTCTTGATCTTAAATTGCATTTCTTATTGATATTAATTGGTTGAATTCTAAAATAAAGATTACCTCCCATCATTTCTGGCTAGCAAGGCTCCACTTTTGATTCCAAATACACCTCTTGATACGGTGATAATGAAATTGACATATGTTGCTAAACAACAGAGTATATTAATTAAATCAAACAAGTATTAACATTATTATTATTCCAAATCTGTTTACATCCATCAGCCAAAGGAGTCATTCATCTAGGTTTGCATTTCGTGCTAATGTGAACTTGATTAATTCCTAAATAATGAGAGTTTCTACTCACCTTAAGCTAATTACACTCCTCTTCTTGTTACAAGAACTATTTTTCATGCATTGACCATGAAATTATATGTTGACTCTTTCTTAACGACTATATTCATTATGAAAACAATTTCCATGAATCGTTTATCACATAAATTCATTCAATTGCAACAAACAATAGTGTTATTGATCTTGAATTGCTTTTCTTATTGAATTTAATTGGTTGAATTATAAAATAAAGAGTGCCTCCCATCATTTCTGGTTAGCAGGTCTAATATTTTGATTTCAAACACACTTTTTGAGAAAGCGATAATGAAATTGACATATGTTGCTAAACAACGAAGTATATTAATTAAATCAAACAACTATTAGCACCATTGTTACTCCAAATCTGTTTACATCCATCAGCCAATGGAGTCATTCATCTTGGTTTGCATTTCGTGCTAATGTGAACATGATTAATTCCTAAATAATGAGCGTTTCTAATCACCTTAAGCTAATTACGCTCCTCTTCTTGTTACAAGAACTATTTTTCATGGATTGACCATGAAATTATATGTTGACTCTTCCTTAACGACTATATTCATTATGAAAACAATTTCCATGAATCGTCTATAACATAAATTCATTCAATTGCAACAAACAATAGTGTTGTTGATCATGAATTGCTTTTCTTATTGATATTAATTGGCTGAATTATAAAATAAAGAGTGCCTCCCATCATTTCTGGTTAGCAGGTCGAATCTTTTGATTCCAAACACACTTTTTGAGAAAGCGATAATGAAATTGACATATGTTGCTAAACAACGAAGTATATTAATTAAATCAAACAACTATTAACACCATTGTTACTCCAAATCTGTTTACATCCATCAACCAACGGAGTCATTCATCTTGGTTTGCATTTCGTGCTAATATGAACTTGGTTAATTCCTGAATAATGAGCATTTCTAATCACCTTAAGCTAATTACGCTCCTCTTCTTGTTACAAGAACTATTTTTCATGCATTGACCATGAAATTATATGTTGACTCTTTCTTAACGACTATATTCATTATGAAAACAATTTCCATGAATCGTGTATAACATAAATTCATTCAATTGCAACAAACAATAGTGTTATTGATCTTGAATTGCTTTTCTTATTGAATTTAATTGGTTGAATTATAAAATAAATAGTGCCTCCCATCATTTCTGCTTAGCAGGTCGAATATTTTGATTTCAAACACACTTTTTGAGAAAGCGATAATGAAATTAACATATGTTGCTAAACAACGAAGTATATTAATTAAATCAAACAACTATTAACACCATTGTTACTCCAAATCTGTTTACATCCATCAGCCAATGGAGTCATTCATCTTGGTTTGCATTTCGTGCTAATGTGAACATGATTAATTCCTAAATAATGAGCATTTCTAATCACCTTAAGCTAATTACGCTCCTCTTCTTGTTACAAGAACTATTTTTCATGGATTGACCATGAAATTATATGTTGACTCTTCCTTAATGACTATATTCATTATGAAAACAATTTCCATGAATCGTCTATAACATAAATTCATTCAATTGCAACAAACAATAGTGTTGTTGATCTTGAATTGCTTTTCTTATTGATATTAATTGGTTGAATTATAAAATAAAGAGTGCCTCCCATCATTTCTGGTTAGCAGGTCGAATCTTTTGATTCCAAACACACTTTTTGAGAAAGCGATAATGAAATTGACAGATGTTGCTAAACAACGAAGTATATTAATTAAATGAAACAACTATTAACACCATTGTTACTCCAAATCTGTTTACATCCATCAGCCAACAGAGTCATTCATCTTGGTTTGCATTTCGTGCTAATGCGAACATGATTAATTCCTAAATAATGAGCGTTTCTAATCACCTTAAGCTAATTACGCTCCTCTTCTTGTTACAAGAACTATTTTTCATGGATTGACCGTGAAATTATATGTTGACTCTTTCCTAACGACTATATTCATTATGAAAACAATTTTCATTTATCGTCTATAACATGAATTCATTCAATTGCAACAAACAATAGAGTTCTTGATCTTAAATTGCATTTCTTATTGATATTAATTGGTTTAATTCTAAAATAAAGAGTGCCTCCCATCATTTCTGCTTAGCAGGTCGAATCTTTTGATTCCAAACACACTTTTTGATAAAGCGATAATGAAATTGACATATGTTGCTAAACAAGGAAGTAGATTAATTAAATCAAACAAGGAGAAACACCATTATTACTCCAAATCTATTTACATCAATCAGCCAAAGGAGTCATTCATCATGGTTTGCATTTCATGCTTATGTGAACTTGATTAATTCCTAAATAATGAGCATTTCTAATCACCTTCGGCTAATTACGCTCCTCTTCTTGTTACAAGAAATATTTTGGAGTTCTTGACCATTAAATTATATGTTGACTCTTTCTTAACGACTATATTCATTACGAAAACAATTTTCATGAATCGTCTATAACATGAATTCATTCAATTGCAACAAACAATAGAGTTCTTGATCTTAAATTGCATTTCTTATTGATATTAATTTGATGAAATCTAAAATAAAGAGTACCTCCCATCATTTCTGGTTAGCAAGGCTCCTCTTTTGATTCCAAACACTCTTGTTGATACGGTGATAATGAAATTGACATATGTTGCTAAACAACAAAGTATATTAATTAAATCAAAAAAGTATTAACACCATTATTACTCCAAATCTGTTTACATCCATCAACCAAATGAATCATTTAGCTTGGATTGCATTTCATGCCAATGTGAACTTGTTTAATTCCTAAATAATTGAACTTTTTAATCACGTCAAGCTAATTAGGCTCCTCTTCTTGTTACAAGAACTATTTTTCATGCATCGACCATGAAATTATATGTTGACTCTTTCTTAACGACTATATTCATTATGAAAACAATTTCCATGAATCGTCTATATCATGAATTCATTCAATTGCAACAAACAATAGTGTTGTTGATCTTGAATTGCTTTTCTTATTGATATTAATTGGTTGAATTCTAAAATAAAGATTGCCTCCCATCATTTTTGGTTAGCAGGTCGAATCTTTTGGTTCCAAACACACTTTTTGATAAACCGATAATGAAATTGACATTTGTTGCTAAACAATGAAGTATATTAATTAAATCAATCAAGTATTAACACCATTGTTACTACAAATCTGTTTACATCCATCAGCTAACGGAGTCATTCATCTTGGTTTGCATTTCGTGCTAATGTGAACTTGATTAATTCCTAAATAATGAGCGTTTCTAATCACCTTAAGCTAATTACGCTCCTCTTCTTGTTAAAAGAACTATTTTTCATGGATTGACCATGAAATTATATGTTGACTCTTTCTTAACGACTATATTCATTATGAAAACAATTTTCATGAATCGTCTATAACATGAATTCATTCAATTGCAGCAAACAATATAGTTCTTGATCATAAATTGCATTTCTTATTGATATTAATTTGTTCAATTCTAAAAAAACGAGTACCTCCCATCATTTGTGGTTAGCAGGTCGAATATTTTGATACCAAACACACTTTTTGATTAAGCGATAATGAAATTGATATATGTTACTAAACAACGAAGTATATTAATTAAATCAAACAAGTATTAACGCCATTATTAATTGGTTTAATTCTAAAATTAAGAGTACCTCCCATCATTTGTGGTTAGCAAGTCGAATCTTTTGATTCCAAACACACTTTTTGATAAAGCGATAATGAAATTGACATAGGTTGCTAAACAATGAAGCATATTAATTAAATCAACCAAGTATGAACACCATTAATACTCCAAATCTGTTTGCGTCCATCAGCCAAATGAGTCATTCATCTTGGATTGCATTTCATGATATGTGAACATGTTTAATTACTGAATAATGTGACTTTCTAATCACCTTAAGCTAATTAGGCTCCACTTCTTGTTACAAGAACTACTTTTCATTCATTACCATGAAATTATCTATTGACTATTTCTTAACGACTATATTCATTATGAAAACAATTTCCAGGAATTGTCTATAACATCAATTCACTCAATTGCAGTAAACAATAGAGTTCTTGATCATGAATTGCTTTTCTTATTGATATTAACTGGTTTAATTCTAAAATAAAGAGTGCCTCCCATCATTTATAGTTAGCAGGTCGAATCTTTTGATTCCAAACACACTTTTTGATAAAGCGATAATGAAATTGACATATGTTCCTAAACAACGATGTATATTAATTAAATCAAACAATTATTAACACCATTGTTACTCCAAATCTGTTTACATCCGTCAGCCAAAGGAGTCATTCAACTTGATTTGCATTTCGTGCTAATGTGAGCTTGATTAATTCCTAAATAATGAGCGTTTCTAATCGCCTTAAGCTAATTACGCTCCTCTTCTTGTTACAAGAACTATTTTTCATGGATTGACCATGAAATTATCTGTTGACTCTTTCTTAACGACTATATTCATTATGAAAACAATTTTCATGAATCGTCTATAACATGAATTCATTCAATTGCAGCAAACAATATAGTTCTTGATCATAAATTGCATTTCTTATTGATATTAATTTGTTCAATTCTAAAAAAACGAGTACCTCCCATCATTTGTGGTTAGCAGGTCGAATATTTTGATACGAAACACACTTTTTGATTAAGCGATAATGAAATTGATATATGTTACTAAACAACGAAGTATATTAATTAAATCAAACAAGTATTAACGCCATTATTAATTGGTTTAATTCTAAAATTAAGAGTACCTCCCATCATTTGTGGTTAGCAAGTCGAATCTTTTGATTCCAAACACACTTTTTGATAAAGCGATAATGAAATTGACATAGGTTGCTAAACAATGAAGCATATTAATTAAATCAACCAAGTATGAACACCATTAATACTCCAAATCTGTTTGCGTCCATCAGCCAAATGAGTCATTCATCTTGGATTGCATTTCATGATATGTGAACATGTTTAATTACTGAATAATGAGACTTTCTAATCACCTTAAGCTAATTAGGCTCCACTTCTTGTTACAAGAACTACTTTTCATTCATTACCATGAAATTATCTATTGACTATTTCTTAACGACTATATTCAATATGAAAACAATTTCCAGGAATTGTCTATAACATCAATTCACTCAATTGCAGTAAACAATAGAGTTCTTGATCATGAATTGCTTTTCTTATTGATATTAACTGGTTTAATTCTAAAATAAAGAGTGCCTCCCATCATTTATAGTTAGCAGGTCGAATCTTTTGATTCCAAACACACTTTTTGATAAAGCGATAATGAAATTGACATATGTTCCTAAACAAAGATGTATATTAATTAAATCAAACAATTATTAACACCATTGTTACTCCAAATCTGTTTACATCCGTCAGCCAAAGGAGTCATTCAACTTGATTTGCATTTCGTGCTAATGTGAGCTTGATTAATTCCTAAATAATGAGCGTTTCTAATCGCCTTAAGCTAATTACGCTCCTTTTCTTGTTACAAGAACTATTTTTCATGGATTGACCATGAAATTATCTGTTGACTCTTTCTTAACGACTATATTCATTATGAAAACAATTTTCATAAATCGTCTATAATATGAATTCATTCAATTGCAACAAACAATAGAGTTCTTGATCATAAATTTCATTTCTTATTGATATTAATTTGTTGAATTCGAAAATAAAGAGTACCTCCTATCGTTTGTGGTTAGTAAGTGGAATCTTTTGTTTCCAAACGCACTTTTTCAGAAAATCATAATGAAATTGACATATGTTGATAAACAATGAAGTATATTAATTAAATCAAACAAGTATTAACGCCATTATTACTCCAAATTTGTTTACATCGATCAGCTAAATGAGTCATTAAGCTTGGATTGCATTTCATGCCAATGTGAACATGTTTAATTCCTAAATAATGGGACTTTCTAATCACCTCAAGCTAATTAGGCTCCTATTCTTATTACAAGAACTATTTTTTTTTGCATTGACCATGAAATTATATGTTGACTCTTTCTTATTAATTAAATCAAACAAGTATTAACATTATCATTACTCCAAATCTGTTTACATCCATCAGCCAAAGGAGTCATTCATCTAGGTGTGCATTTCGTGCTAATGTGAACTTGATTAATTCCTAAATAATGAGAGTATCTACTCACCTTAAGCTAATTACACTCCTCTTCTTGTTACAAGAATTATTTTTCATGCATTGACCATGAAATTATATGTTGACTCTTTCTTAACGACTATATTCATTATGAAAACAATTTCCATGAATCGTCAATAACATGAATACATTCAATTGCAGCAAACAATAGAGTTCTTGATCTTGAATTGCTTTTCTTATTGATATTAATTGGTTGAATTCCAAAATAAAGAGTGCCTCCCATCATTTCTAGTTAGCAGGTCGAATCTTTTGATTCCAAACACACTTTTTGAGAAAGCGATAATGAAATTGACATATGTTGCTAAACAACGAAGTATTTTAATTAAATCAAACAACTATTAACACCATTGTTACTCCCAATCTGTTTACATCCATCAGCCAACGGAGTCATTCATCTTGGTTTGCATTTCGTGCTAATGTGAACTTGGTTAATTCCTGAATAATGAGCGTTTCTAATCACCTTAAGCTAATTACGCTCCTCTTCTTGTTACAAGAACTATTTTTCATGCATTGACCATGAAATTATATGTTGACTCTTTCTTAACGACTATATTCATTATGAAAACAATGTCCATGAATCGTCTATGACATGAATTCATTCAATTGCAACAAACAATAGAGTTTTTGATCTTAAATTGCATTTCATATTGATATTAATTGGTTGAAATCTAAAATAAAGAGTACCTCCCATCATTTCTGGTTAGCAAGGCTCTTCTTTTGATTCCAAACACTCTTATTGATATGGTGATAATGAAATTGACATATGTTGCTAAACAACAAAGTATATTAATTAAATCAAACAAGTATTAACAGCATCATTACTCCAAATCTGTTTACATCCATCAGCCAAATGAGTCATTCAGCTTGGATTGCATTTCATGCCAATGTGAACTTGTTTAATTCCTAAATAATGGGACTTTTTAATCACGTCAAGCTAATTAGGCTCCTCTTCTTGTTACAAGAACTATTTTTCATGCATCGACCATGAAATTATATGTTGACTCTTTCTTAACGACTTTATTCATTATGAAAACAATTTCCATGAATCGTCTATAACATGAATTCATTCAATTGCAACAAACAATAGTGTTGTTGATCTTGAATTGCTTTTCTTATTGATATTAATTGGTTGAATTCTAAAATAAAGATTGTCTCCCATCATTTTTGGATAGCAGGTCGAATCTTTTGATTCCAAACACACTTTTTGATAAACCGATAATGAAATTGACATATGTTGCTACACAATGAAGTATATTGATTAAATCAAACAAGTATTAACACCATTGTTACTCCAAATCTGTTTGCATCCATCAGCTAACGGAGTCATTCATCTTGGTTTGCATTTCGTGCTAATGTGAACTTGATTAATTCCTAAATAATGAGCGTTTCTAATCACCTTAAGCTAATTACGCTCCTCTTCTTGTTACAAGAATCATTTTTCATGGATTGACCATGAAATTATATGTTGACTCTTACTTAACGACTATATTCATTATGAAAACAATTTTCATGAATCGTCTATAACATGAATTCATTCAATTCCAACAAACAATAGAGTTCTTGATCATAAATTGCATTTCTTATTGATATTAATTTGTTGAATTCTAAAATAAAGAGTACCTCCCATCGTTTGTGGTTAGTAAGTGGAATCTTTTGTTTCCAAACACACTTTTTGAGAAAATCATAATGAAATTGACATATGTTGCTAAACAATGAAGTATATTAATTAAATCAAACAAGTATTAACATCATTATTACTCCAAATCTGTTTACATCGATCAGCCAAATGAGTCATTCAGCTTGGATTGCATTTCATGCCAATGTGAACATGTTTAATTCCTAAATAATGGGACTTTCTAATCACCTCATGCTAATTAGGCTCCTATTCTTGTTACAAGAACTATTTTTTTTGCATTGACCATGAAATTATATGTTGACTCTTTCTTATTAATTAAATCAAACAAGTATTAACATTATTATTACTCCAAATCTGTTTACATCCATCAGCCAAAGGAGTCATTCATCTAGGTGTGCATTTCGTGCTAATGTGAACTTGATTAATTCCTAAATAATGAGAGTTTCTACTCACCTTAAGCTAATTACACTCCTCTTCTTGTTACAAGAATTATTTTTCATGCATTGACCATGAAATTATATGTTGACTCTTTCTTAACGACTATATTCATTATGAAAACAATTTCCATGAATCGTCAATAACATGAATACATTCAATTGTAGCAAACAATAGAGTTCTTGATCTTGAATTGCTTTTCTTATTGATATTAATTGGTTGAATTCCAAAATAAAGAGTGCCTCCCATCATTTCTAGTTAGCAGGTCGAATCTTTTGATTCCAAACACACTTTTTGAGAAAGCGATAATGAAATTGACATATGTTGCTAAACAACGAAGTATTTTAATTAAATCAAACAACTATTAACACCATTGTTACTCCCAATCTGTTTACATCCATCAGCCAACGGAGTCATTCATCTTGGTTTGCATTTCGTGCTAATGTGAACTTGGTTAATTCCTGAATAATGAGCGTTTCTAATCACCTTAAGCTAATTACGCTCCTCTTCTTGTTACAAGAACTACTTTTCATGCATTGACCATGAAATTATATGTTGACTCTTTCTTAACGACTATATTCATTATGAAAACAATGTCCATGAATCATCTATGACATGAATTCATTCAATTGCAACAAACAATAGAGTTCTTGATCTTAAATTGCATTTCATATTGATATTAATTGGTTGAAATCTAAAATAAAGAGTACCTCCCATCATTTCTGGTTAGCAAGGCTCCTCTTTTGATTCCAAACACTCTTATTGATATGGTGATAATGAAATTGACATATGTTGCTAAACAACAAATTATATTAATTAAATCAATCGAGTATTAACAGCATTATTACTCCAAATTTGGTTACATCCATCAGCCAAAAGAGTCATTCAGCTTGGATTGCATTTCATGCCAATGTGAACTTGTTTAATTCCTAAATAATGGGACTTTTTAATCACGTCAAGCTAATTAGGCTCCTCTTCTTGTTACAAGAACTATTTTTCATGCATCGACCATGAAATTATATGTTGACTCTTTCTTAACGACTTTATTCATTATGAAAACAATTTCCATGAATCGTCTATAACATGAATTCATTCAATTGCAACAAACAATAGTGTTGTTGATCTTGAATTGCTTTTCTTATTGATATTAATTGGTTGAATTCTAAAATAAAGACTGCCTCCCATCATTTCTGGTTAGCAGGTCGAATCTTTTGATTCCAAACACACTTTTTGATAAACCGATAATGAAATTCACATATGTTGCTAAACAATGAAGTATATTAATTAAATCAAACAAGTATTAACACCATTGTTACTCCAAATCTGTTTACATCCATCAGCTAAAGGAGTCATTCATCTTGGTTTGCATTTCGTGCTAATGTGAACTTGATTAATTCCTAAATAATGAGCGTTTCTAATCACCTTAAGCTAATTACGCTCCTCTTCTTGTTACAAGAACTATTTTTCATGGATTGACCATGAAATTATATGTTGACTCTTTCTTAACGACTATATTCATTATGAAAACAATTTTCATGAATCGTCTATAACATGAATTCATTCAATTGCAATAAACAATAGAGTTCTTGATCATAAATTGCATTTCTTATTGATATTAATTTGTTGAATTCTAAAATAAAGAGTACCTCCCATCGTTTGTGGTTAGCAAGTGGAATATTTTGTTTCCAAACACACTTTTTGATAAAATGATAATGAAATTGACATATGTTGCTAAACAATGAAGTATATTAATTAAATCAAACAAGTATTAACACCATTATTACTCCAAATCTGTTTGCGTCCATCAGCCAAATGAGTCATTCATCTTGGATTGCATTTCATGATATGTGAACTTGTTTAATTACTAAATATTGAGACTTTCTAATCACCTTAAGCTAATTACGCTCCTCTTCTTGTTACAAGAACTATTTTTCATTCATTAACCATGAAATTGTCTCTTGACTATTTCTTAACAACTACATTCATTATGAAAACAATTTCTATGAATCATCTACAACATGAATTCATTCAATTGCAGCAAACAATAGTGTTCTTGATCTTGAATTGCTTTTGTTATTGATATTAATTGGTTGAATTCTGAAATAAAGAGTGCCTCCCATCATTTCTAGTTAGTAGGTCGAATCTTTTGATTCCAAACACACTTTTTAATTAAGCGATAATGAAATTGACATATGTTGCTAAACAACGAAGTATATTACTTAAATCAAACAAGTATTAACGCCATTATTACTCAAAATCTGTTTACATCCATCAGCCAATGGAGTCATTCATCTTGGCTTGCATTTTGTGCTAATGTGAACCTGATTAATTCCTAAATAATAAGCGTTTCTAATCACCTTAAGCAAATTACGCTCATCTTCTTGTTAAAAGAACTATTTTTCATGCATTGACCATGAAATTATATGTTGACTCTTTCTTAACGACTATATTCATTATGAAAATAATTTCCAAGAATCGTCTATAACATAAATTCATTCAATTGCAACAAACAATAGTGTTCTTGATCTTGAATTGCTTTTCTTATTCATATTAATTGGTTGAATTCTAAAATAAAGAGTGCCTCCCATCATTTCTAGTTAGTAGGTCGAATCTTTTGATTCCAAACACACTTTTTGATAAAGCGATAATGAAATTGACATATGTTGCCAAACAAGGAAGTATATTAATTAAATCAAACAAGTAGAAACACCATTATTACTCCAAATCTATTTACATCCATCAGCCAAAGGAGTCATTCATCATGGTTTGCATTTTGTGCTTATGTGAACTTGATTAATTCCTAAATAATGAGCATTTCTAATCACCTTCGACTAATTACGCTCCTCTTCTTGTTACAAGAAATATTTTGGAGTTCTTGACCATTAAATTATATGTTGACTCTTTCTTAATGACTATATTCATTACGAAAACAATTTCCATGAATCTTCTATAACATGAATTCATTCAATTGCAACAAACAATAGAGTTCTTGATCTTGAATTGCATTTCTTAGTGATATTAATTTGTTGAAATCTAAAATAAAGAGTACCTCCCATCATTTCTGGTTAGCAAGGCTCCTCTTTTGATTCCAAACACTCTTGTTGATACGGTGATAATGAAATTGACATATGTTGCTAAACAACAAAGTATATTAATTAAATCAAACAAGTATTAAGACCATTATTACTCCAAATCTGTTTGCGTCCATCAGCCAAATGAGTCATTCATCTTGGATTGCATTTTATGATATGTGAACTTGTTTAATTATTAAATAATGAGAGTTTCTAATCATCTTAAGCTAATTAGGCTCCTCTTCTAGTTACAAGAACTATTTTTCATTCATTAACCATGAAATTATCTCTTGATTATTTCCTAACAACTATATTCATTATGAAAACAATTTTCACGAATAATCTATAACATGAATTCATTCAATTGCAGCAAACAATAGTGTTCTTGATCTTGAATTGCTTTTCTTATTGATATTAATTGGTTGAATTCTGAAATAAAGAGTGCCTCCCATAATTTCTAGTTAGTACGTCGAATCTTTTGTTTCCAAACACACTTTTTGATTAAGCGATAATGAAATTGACATATGTTGCTAAACAACGAAGTATATTAATTAAATCAAACAAGTATTAACGCCATTTTTACTCAAAATCTGTTTACATCCATCAGCCAAAGGAGTCATTCATCTTGGTTTGCATTTCGTGCTAATGTGAACCTGATTAATTCCTAAATAATAACCGTTTCTAATCACCTTAAGCTAATTACACTCATCTTCTTGTTACAAGAAATATTTTTCATGCATTAACCATAAAATTATCTCTTGGCGCTTTCTTAACAACTATATTCATTAGGAAAAAGTTTTCCATGAATCGTCTATAACATGAATTCATTCAATTGCAACAAACATTAGAGTTCTTGATCTTAAATTGCATTTCTTATTGATATTAATTTGTTGAAATCTAAAATAAAGAGTACCTCCCATCATTTCTGGTTAGCAAGGCTCCTCTTTTGATTCCAAACACTCTAGTTGATACGGTGATAGTAAAATTGACATATGTTGCTAAACAACAAAGTATATTAATTAAATCACACAAGTATTAACAGCATTATTACTCCAAATCTGTTTACATCCATCAGCCAAATGAGTCATTCAGCTTGGATTGCATTTCATGCCAATGTCAACTTGTTTAATTCCTAAATAATTGTACTTTTTAATCACCTCAAGCTAATTAGGCTCCTTTTCTTGTTACAAGAACTATTTTTCATGCATCGACCATGAAATTATATGTTGACTCTTTCTTAACGACTATATTCATTATGAAAACAATTTCCATGAATCGTCTATAACATGAATTCATTCAATTGCAACAAACAATAGTGTTGTTGATCTTGAATTGCTTTTCTTATTGACATTAATTGGTTGAATTCTAAAATAAAGATTGCCTCCCATCATTTTTGGTTAGCAGGTCGAATCTTTTGATTCCAAACACACTTTTTGATAAACCGATAATGAAATTGACATATGTTGCTAAACAAAGAAGTATATTAATTAAATCAAACAAGTATTAACACCATTGTTACTACAAATCTATTTACATCCATCAGCTAACGGAGTCATTCATCTTGGTTTGCATTTCGTGGTAACGTGAACTTGATTAATTCCTAAATAATGAACGTTTCTAATCACCTTAAGCTAATTACGCTCCTCTTCTTGTTACAAGAACTATTTTTCATGGATTGATCATGAAATAATATGTTGACTCTTTCTTAACGACTATATTCATTATGAAAACAATTTTCATGAATCGTCTATAACATGAATTCATTCAATTGCAACAAACAATAGAGTTCTTGATCATAAATTGCATTTCTTATTGATATTAATTGGTTGAATTCTAAAAAAAAGAGTACCTCCCATCATTTCTGGTTAGCAAGGCTCCTCTTTTTATTCCAAACACTCTTGTTGATACGGTGATAGTGAAATTGACATATGTTGCTAAACAACAAAGTATATTAATTAAATCAAACAAGTATTAACACCATTATTACTCCAAATCTGTTTACATCTATCAGCCAAATGAGTCATTCAGCTTGGATTGCATTTCATGCCAATGTCAACTTGTTTAATTCCTAAATAATTGTACTTTTTAATCACCTCAAGCTAATTAGGCTCCTCTTCTTGTTACAAGAACTATTTTTCATGCATCGACCATGAAATTATATGTTGACTCTTTCTTAACGACTATATTCATTATGAAAGCAATTCTCATGAATCGTCTATCACATGAATTCATTCAATTGCAACAAACAATAGAGTCCTTGATCATAAATTGCATTTCTTATTGGTATTAATTTGTTGAATTCTAAAAGAAAGAGTACCTCCCATCATTTGTGGTTAGCAAGTGGAATCTTTTGTTTCCAAACACACTTTTTGATAAAATGATAATGAAATTGACATATGTTGCTAAACAACGAAGTATGTTAATTAAATCAAACAACTATTAATGGCATTATTACTCCAAATCTGTTTACATCCATCAGCCAAATGAGTCATTCAGCTTGGATTACATTTCATGCCAATGTGAACTTGTTTCATTCCTTAATAATGGGACTTTCTAATCACCTCAAGCTAATTAGGCTCCTCTTTTTGTTAGAAGAACTATTTTTTTTGAATTGACCATGAAATTATATGTTGACTCTTTCTTAACGACTATATTCATTATGAAAACAATTTTCATGAATCGTCTATAACATGAATTCATTCAATTGCAACAAACAAATGAGTTTTTGATCATAAATTGCATTTCTTATTGGTATTAATTTGTTGAATTCTAAAATAAAGAGTACCTACCATCATTTCTGGATAGCAGGTCGAATATTTTGATTCCAAACACAATTTTTGATAAAGCGATAATGAAATTGACATATGTTGCTAAATAACGAAGTATATTAATTAAATCAAACAACTAGAAACACCATTATTACTCCAAATCTGTTTACATCCATCAACCAACGGAGTCATTGATCTTGGTTTGCATTTTGTGCTAATGTGAACTTGATTAATTCCTAAATAATGAGCGTTTCTAATCACCTTAAGCTAATTACGCTCCTTTTCTTGTTACAAGAACTGTTTTTTAGTACTTGACCGTTAAATTATATGTTGACTCTTTCTTAGCGACCATATTCATTATGAAAACAATTTCCATGAATCGTCTATAACATGAATTCATTCAATTGCAACCAATAATAGTGTTGTTGTTCTTGACTTGCTTTTCTTATTGATATTAATTGGTTGAATTCTAAAATAAAGACTGCCTCCCATCATTTCTGGTTAGCAGGTCGAATCTTTTGATTTCAAACACACTTTTTGATAAAGCGATAATGAAATTGACATATGTTGGTAAACAACGAAGTATATTAATTAAATCAAACAAGTATTAACACCATTGTTACTCCAAGTCTGTTTACATCCATCAGCCAACGGAGTCATTCATCTTGGTTTGCATTTTGTGCTAATGTGAACTTGATTAATTCCTAAATAATGAGTGTTTCTAATCACCTTAAGTTAATTACGCTCCTCTTCTTGTTACAAGAACAATTTTTCATTCATTAACCATGAAATTATCTCTTGACTATTTCTTAACAACTATATTCATTATGAAAACAATTTCCATCAATCGTCTATAACATGAATTCATTCAATTGCAACAAACAATAGAGTTCTTGATCATAAATTGCATTTCTTATTGATATTTATTGGTTTAATTCTAAAATTAAGAGGACCTCCCATTATTTGTGGTTAGGAAGTCGAATCTTTTGATTCCAAACACACTTTTTGAGAAAGCGATAATGGAATTGACATCGGTTGCTAAACAATGAAGCATATTCATTAAATCAACCATGTATTATCACCATTATTACTCCAAATCTCTTTCCATCCATCAGCCAAATGAGTTATTCATCTTGGATTGAATTTGATGATATGTGAACATGATTAATTACTAAATAATGAGACTTTCTAATCACCTTAATCTAATTAGGCTCCACTTCTTGTTACAAGAACTATTTTTCATGTATTAACCATGAAATTATCTGTTGACTCTTTCTTAATGACTATATTCATTATGAAAACAATTTTCATGAATCATCTATAACATGAATTCATTCAATTACAACAAACAATAGAGTTCTTGATCTTAAATTGCATTTCTTATTCATATTAATTGGTTCAATTCTAAAATAAAGAGTTCCTCCCATCATTTCTGGTTAGCAAGGCTCCTCTTTTGATTGCAAACACACTTTTTGATACTGTGATAATGAAATTGACATATGTTGCTAAACAACAAAGTATTTTAATTAAATCAAACAACTATTAACACCATTGTTACTCCCAATCTGTTTACATCAATCAGCCAACGGAGTCATTCAACTTGGTTTGCATTTCGTGCTAATGTGAACTTGGTTAATTGCTGAATAATGAGTGTTTCTAATCACCTTAAGCTAATTACGCTCCTCTTCTTGTTACAAGAACTATTTTTTAGTACTTGACCGTTAAATTATATGTTGACTCTTTCTTAACGACTATATTCATTATGAAAGCAATTTCCATGAATCGTCTATAACATGAATTCATTCAATTGCAACAAACAATAGTGTTGTTGATCTTGAATTGCTTTTCTTATTGATATTAATTGGTTGAATTCTAAAATAAAGAGTGCCTCCCATCATTTCTTGTTAGCAGGTCAATCTTTTGATTCCAAACACACTTTTTGATAAAGCGATAATGAAATTGACATATGTTGCTAAACAACGAAGTATATTAATTAAATCAAACAACTATTAACCTCATTGTTACTCCAAATCTGTTTACATCCATCAGCTAATAGAGTCATTCATCTTGCTTTGCATTTCGTGCTAATGTGAACATGATTAATTCCTAAATAATTAGCATTTCTAATCACCTTAAGCTAATTACGCTCCTCTTCTTGTTACAAGAACTATTTTTCATGGATTGACCATGAAATTATATGTTGACTCTTTCTTAACGACTATATTCATTATGAAAATAATTTTCATGAGTCGTCTATAACATGAATTCATTCAATTGCAACAAATAATAGAGTTCTTGATCATAAATTGCATTTCTTATTGATATTAATTTGTTGAATTCTAAAATAAAGATTAACTCCCATCATTTGTGGTTAGCAAGTGGAATCTTTTGTTTCCAAACACACTTTTTGATAAAATGATAATGAAATTGACATATGTGCTAAACAATGAAGTGTATTAATTAAATGAAACAAGTATTAACACCATTATTATTCCAAATCTGTTTGCGTCCATTAGCCAAATGAGTCATTCATCAGGGATTGCATTTCATGATATGTGAACTTGTTTAATTACTAAATATTGAGACTTTCTAATCACCTTAAGCTAATTAGGCTCCTCTTCTTGTTACAAGAACTATTTTTCATTCATTATCCAAGAAATTATCTCTTGACTATTTCTTAACCACTATATTCATTATGAAAACAATTTCCATGAATCGTCTATAACATGAATTCATTCAATTGCAACAAACAATAGAGTTCTTGATGTTAAATTGCATTTCTTATTGATATTAATTGGTTTAATTCTAAAATAAAGAGTGCCTCCCATCATTTCTGGTTAGCAGGTCGAATCTTTTGATTCCAAACACACTTCTTGATAAAGCGAAAATGAAATTGACATATGTTGCTAAAGAACGAAGTATATTAATTAAATCAAACAAGTATTAACACCATTGTTACTCCAAATCTGTTTACATACATCAGGCAACGGAGTCATTCATCTTGGTTTGCATTTCGTGCTAATGTTTGCGTGATTAATTCCTAAATAATGAGCGTTTCTAATCACCTTAAGCTAATTACGCTCGACTTCTTGTTACAAGAACTATTTTTCATGGATTGACCATGAAATTATCTGTTGACTCTTTATTAACCACTATATTCATTATGAAAACAATTTTCATGAATCGTCTATAACATGAATTCATTCAATTGCAACAAACAATAGAGCTCTTGATCATAAATTGCATTTCTTATTGATATTAATTTGTTGAATTCTAAAATAAAGAGTACCTCCCATCATTTGTGGTTAGCAAGTGGAATCTTTTGTTTCCAAACACACTTTTTGATAAAATGATAATGAAACTGACATATGTTGCTAAACAATGAAGTATATTAATTAAATCAACCAAGTATGAACACCATTATTACTCCAAATCTGTTTACATCCATAAGGGAACGGAGTCATTCATCTAGGTTTGCATTTCATGCTAATGTGAACTTGATTAATTCCTAAATAATGAGAGTTTCTACTCACCTTAAGCTAATTACACTCCTCTTCTTGTTACAAGAACTATTTTTCATGCATTGACCATGAAATTATATATTGACTCTTTCTTAATGACTATATTCATTATGAAAACAATTTCCATGAATCGTCAATAACATGAATTCATTCAATTGCGGCAAGCAATAGAGTTCTTGATCTTGAATTGCTTTTCTTATTGATATTAATTGGTTGAATTCTAAAATAAAGAGTGTCTCCCATCATTTCTGGTTAGCAGGTCGAATCTTTTGATTCCAAACACACTTTTTGATAAAGTGATAATGAAATTGGCATATGTTGCTAAACAACAAAGTATTTTAATTAAATCAAACAACTATTAACACCATTGTTACTCCCAATCTGTTTACATCAATCAGCCAACGGAGTCATTCAACTTGGTTTGCATTTCGTGCTAATGTGAACTTGGTTAATTGCTGAATAATGAGCGTTTCTAATCACCTTAAGCTAATTACGCTCCTCTTCTTGTTACAAGAACTATTTTTTAGTACTTGACCGTTAAATTATATGTTGACTCTTTCTTAACGACTATATTCATTATGAAAGCAATTTCCATGAATCGTCTATAACATGAATTCTTTCAATTGCAACAAACAATAGTGTTGTTGATCTTGAATTGCTTTTCTTATTGATATTAATTGGTTGAATTCTAAAATAAAGAGTGCCTCCCATCATTTCTGGTTAGCAGGTCGAATCTTTTGATTTCAAACACACTTTTTGATAAGCGATAATGAAATTAAGATATGTTGGTAAACAACGAAGTATATTAATGAAATCAAACAAGTATTAACACCATTGTTACTCCAAATCTGTTTACATCCATCAGCCAATGGAGTCATTCATATTGGTTTGCATTTCATGCTAATGTGAACTTGATTAATTCCTAAATAATGAGTGTTTCTAATCACCTTAAGCTAATTACGCTCCTCTTCTTGTTACAAGAACAATTTTTCATTCATTCACCATGAAATTATCTCTTGACTATTTCTTAACAACTATATTCATTATGAAAACAATTTCCATCAATCATCTATAAGATGAATTCATTCAATTGCAACAAACAATAGAGTTCTTGATCTTAAATTGCATTTCTTATTGATATTTAGTGGTTTAAATCTAAAATTAAGAGGACCTCACATCATTTGTGGTTAGCAAGTCGAATCTTTTGATTCCAAACACACTTTTTGATAAAGCGATAATGGAATTGACATCGGTTGCTAAACAATGAAGCATATTCATTCAATCAACCATGTATTATCACCATTATTACTCCAAATCTCTTTGCGTCCATTAGCCAAATGAGTCATTCATCTTGGATTGCATTTGATGATATGTGAACATGTTTAATTACTAAATAATAAGACTTTCTAATCACCTTAAGCTAATTAGGTTCCACTTCTTGTTACAAGAACTACTTTTCATGTATTCACCATGAAATTATCTGTTGACTCTTTCTTAATGACTATATTCATTATGAAAACAATTTTCATGAATCATCTATAACATGAATTCATTCAATTGCAACAAACAATAGAGTTCTTGATCTTAAATTGCATTTCTTATTCATATTAATTGGTTGAATTCTAAAATAAAGAGTTCCTCCCATCATTTTTGGTTAGCAAGGCTCCTCTTTTGATTGCAAATACACTTTTTGATACGGTGATAATGAAATTGGCATATGTTGCTAAACAACAAAGTATATTAATTAAATCAAACAAGTATTAACACCATTATTACTCCAAATCTGTATGAGTCATTCAGCTTGGATTGCATTTCAAGCCAATGTGAACTTGTGTAATTCCTAAATAATGGGACTTTCTAATCACCTCAAGCTAATTAGGCTCCTCTTCTTGTTACAAGAACTATTTTTCATGCATTGACGATGAAATTATATGTTGACTCTTTCTTAACGACTATATTCATTATGAAACAATTTCCATGAATCGTCTATAACATGAATTCATTCAATTGCAGCAAACAATAGAGTTCTTGATCTTGAATTGCTTTTCTTATTGATATTGATTGGTTGAATTCTAAAATAAAGAGTGGCTCCCATCATTTCCAGTTAGCAGGTCGAATCTTTTGATTCCAAACACACTTTTTGATAAAGCGATAATGAAATTGACATATGTTGTTAAACAACGAAGTATATTAATTAAATCAAACAACTATTAACACCATTGTTACTCCAAATCTGTTTATATCCATCAGCCAATGGAGTCATTCATCTTGGTTTGCATTTCGTGCTAATGTGAACATGATTAATTCCTAAATAATGAGCGTTTCTAATCACCTTAAGCTAATTACGCTCCTCTTCTTGTTACAAGAACTATTTTTCATGGATTGACCATGAAATTATATGTTGACTCTTTCTTAACGACTATATTCATTATGAAAACAATTTTCATGAATCGTCTATGACATGAATTCATTCAATTGCAACAAATAATAGAGTTCTTGATCATAAATTGCATTTCTTATTGATATTAATTTGTTGAATTCTAAAATAAAGATTACCTCCCATCATTTGTGGTTAGCAAGTGGAATCTTTTGTTTCCAAACACACTTTTTGATAAAATGATAATGAAATTGACATATGTGCTAAACAATGAAGTATATTAATTAAATGCAACAAGTATTAACACCATTATTATTCCAAATCAGTTTGCGTCCATCAGCCAAATGAGTCATTCATCTTGGATTGCATTTCATGATATGTGAACTTGTTTAATTATTAAATATTGAGACTTTCTAATCACCTTAAGCTAATTAGGCTCCTCTTCTTGTTACAAGAACTATTTTTCATTCATTATCCAAGAAATTATCTCTTGACTATTTCTTAACCACTATATTCATTATGAAAACAATTTCCATGAATCGTCTATAACATGAATTCATTCAATTGCAACAAACAATAGAGTTCTTGATCTTAAATTGCATTTCTTATTGATATTAATTGGATTAATTCTAAAATAAAGAGTGCCTCCCATCATTTCTGGTTAGCAGGTCGAATCTTTTGATTCCAAACACACTTTTTGATAAAGCGATAATGAAATTGACATATGTTGCTAAACAACGAAGTATATTAATTAAATCAAACAAGTATTAACACCATTGTTACTCCAAATCTGTTTACATCCATCAGGCAACGGAGTCATTCATCTTGGTTTGGATATAGTGCTAATGTTTGCTTGATTAATTCCTAAATAAGGAGCGTTTCTAATCACCTTAAGCTAATTACGCTCCACTTCTTGTTACAAGAACTATTTTTCATGGATTGACCATGAAATTATCTTTTGACTCTTTATTAACGACTATATTCATTATGAAAACAATTTTCATGAATTGTCTATCACATGAATTCATTCAATTGCAGCAAACAATAGAGTTCTTGATCATAAATTGCATTTCTTATTGATATTAATTTGTTGAATTCTAAAATAAAGAGTACCTCCTATCATTTGTGGTTAGCAAGTGGAATCTTTTGTTTCCAAACACACTTTTTGATAAAATGATAATGAAATTGACATATGTTGCTAAACAACGAAGTATGTTAATTAAATCAAACAAGTGTTAATGGCATTATTACTCCAAATCTGTTTACATCCATCAGCCGAATGAGTCATTCAGCTTGGATTGAATTTCATGCCAATGTGAACTTGTTTCATTCCTAAATAATGGGACTTTCTAATCACCTCAAGCTAATTAGGCTCCTCTTCTTGTTACAAGAAATATTTTTTTTGCATTGACCATGAAATTATATGTTGACTCTTTCTTAACGACTATATTCATTATGAAAACAATTTTCATGAATCGTCTATAACATGAATTCATTTAATTGCAACAAACAATAGAGTTCTTGATCTTAAATTGCATTTCTTATTGATATTTATTGGTTTAATTCTAAAAGTATGAGGACCTCCCATCATTTGTGGTTAGCAAGTCAAATCGTTTGATTCCAAACACACTTTTTGATAAAGTGATAATGGAATTGACATCGGTTGCTAAACAATGAAGCATATTCATTAAATCAACCATGTATTATCACCATTATTACTCCAAATCTCTTTGCGTCTATCAGCCAAATGAGTCATTCATCTTGGATTGCATTTGATGATATGTGAACATGTTTAATTACTAAATAATGAGACTTTCTAATCACCTTAAGCTAATTAGGCTCCACTTCTTGTTACAAGAACTACTTTTCATGTATTAACCATGAAATCATCTGTTGACTCTTTCTTAACGACTATATTCATTATGAAAACAATTTTCATGAATCGTCTATAACATGAATTCATTTAATTGCAACAAACAATAGAGTTCTTGATCATAAATTGCATTTCTTATTGGTATTAATTTGTTGAATTCTAAAATAAAGAGTACCTCCCATCATTTCTGGTTAGCAGGTCGAATCTTTTGATTCCAAACACACTTTTTGATAAAGCGATAATCAAATTGACATATGTTGGCAAATAACGAAGTATATTAATTAAATAAATCAAACAACTAGAAACACCATTATTACTCCAAATCATTTTACATCCATCAGCCAACGGAGTCATTGATCTTGGTTTGCATTTCGTGCTAATGTGAACTTGATTAATTCCTAAATAATGAGCGTTTCTAGTCACCTTAAGCTAATTACGCTCCTCTTCTTGTTACAAGAACTATTTTTTAGTACTTGATCGTTAAATTATATGTTGACTCTTTCTTAACGACTATATTCATTATGAAAACAATTTCCATGAATCGTCTATATCATGAATTCATTCAATTGCAACAAACAAGAGTGTTGTTGATCTTGAATTGCTTTTCTTATTGATATTAATTGGTTGAATTCTAAAATAAAGAGTGCCTCCCATCATTTCTGGTTAGCAAGTCAATTCTTTTGATTTCAAACACACTTTTTGATAAACCGATAATGAAATTGGCATATGTTGCTAAACAACGAAGTATATTAATTAAATCAAACAAGTATTAACACCATTGTTACACCAAATCTGTTTACATCCATCAGTCAACGGTGTCATTCATCTTGGTTTGCATTTCGTGCTAATGTGAACTTGATTAATTCCTAAATAATGAGCGTTTCTAATCACCTTAAGCTAATTAGGCTCCTCTTCTTGTTACAAGAACAATTTTTCATTCATTAACCATGGAATTATCTCTTGACTATTTCTTAACAACTATATTCATTATGAAAACAATTTCCATCAATCGTCTATAACATGTATTCATTCAATTGCAACAAACAATAGAGTTCTTGAACTTAAATTGCATTTCTTATTGATATTTATTGGTTTAATTCTAAAATTAAGAGGACCTCCCATCATTTGTGGTTAGCGAGTCGAATCTTTTGATTCCAAACACACTTTTTGATAAAGCGATAATGGAATTGACATCGGTTGCTAAACAATGAAGCATATTCATTAAATCAACCATGTATTATCACCATTATTACTCCAAATCTCTTTGCGTCCATCAGCCAAATGAGTCATTCATCTTGGATTGCATTTGATGATATGTGAACATGTTTAATTACTAAATAATGAGACTTTCTAATCACCTTATGCTAATTAGGCTCCACTTCTTGTTACAAGAACTACTTTTCATGTATTAACCATGAAATTATCTGTTAACTCTTTCTTAACGACTATATTCATTATGAAAACAATTTTCATGAATCGTCTATAACACGAATTCATTTAATAGCAACAAACAATATAGTTCTTGATCATAAATTGCATTTCTTATTGGTATTAATTTGTTGAATTCTAAAATAAAGAGTACCTCCCATCATTTCTAGTTAGCAGGTCGAATCTTTTGATTCCAAACACACTTTTTGATAAAGCGATAATCAAATTGACATATGTTGATAAATAACGAAGTATATTAATTAAATAAAATAACTAGAAACACCATTATTACTCCAAATCTGTTTACATCCATCAGCCAACGCAGTGATTGATCTTGGTTTGCATTTCGTGCTAATGTGAACTTGATTAATTCCTAAATAATGAGCGTTTCTAGCCACCTTAAGTTAATTACGCTCCTCTTCTTGTTACAAGAACTATTCTTTAGTACTTGACCGTTAAATTATATGTTGACTCTTTCTTAACGACTATATTCATTATGAAAACAATTTCCATGAATCGTCTATATCATGAATTCATTCAATTGCAACAAACAAGAGTGTTGTTGATCTTGAATTGCTTTTCTTATTGATATTAATTGGTTGAATTCTAAAATAAAGAGTGCCTCCCATCATTTCTTGTTAGCAAGTCAAATCATTTGATTTCAAACACACTTTTTGATAAACCAATAATGAAATTGACATATGTTGCTAAACAACGAAGTATATTAATTAAATCAAACAAGTATTAACACCATTGTTACTCCAAATCTGTTTACATCCATCAGCCAACGGAGTCATTCATCTTGGTTTGCATTTCGTGCTAATGTGAACTTGATTAATTCCTAAATAATGAGCGTTTCTAATCACCTTAAGCTAATTAGGCTCCTCTTCTTGTTACAAGAACAATTTTTCATTCATTAACCATGGAATTATCTCTTGACTATTTCTTAACAACTATATTCATTATGAACACAATTTTCATGAATCGTCTATAACATGAATTCATTCAATTGCAACAAACAATAGAGTTCTTGATCTTGAATTGCATTTCTTATTCATATTAATTGGTTGAATTCTAAAATAAAGAGTTCCTCCCATCATTTCTGGTTGGCAAGGCTCCTCTTTTGATTGCAAACACACTTTTTGATACGGTGATAATGAAATTGACATATGTTGCTAAACAACAAAGTATATTAATTAAATCAAACAAGTATTAACACCATTATTACTCCAAATCTGTTTACATCCATCAGCCAAATCAGTCATTCAGCTTGGATTGCATTTCAAGCCAATGTGAACTTTTGTAATTCCTAAATAATGGGATTTTCTAATCACCTCAAGCTAATTAGGCTCGTCTTCTTGTTACAAGAACTATTTTTCATGCATTGACGATGAAATTATATGTTGACTCCTTCTTAACGACTATATTCATTATGAAAACAATTTCCATAAATCGTCTATAACATGAATTCATTCAATTGCAACAAACAATAGTGTTGTTGATCTTGCATTGCTTTTCTTATTGATATTAATTGGTTGAATTCTAAAATAAAGAGTGCCTCCCATCATTTCTGGTTAGCAGGTCGAATCTTTTGATTTCAAACACACTTTTTGATAAACCGATAATGAAATTGACATATGTTGGTAAACAAAGAAATATATTAATTAAATCAAACAAGTATTAACACCATTGTTACTCCAAATCTGTTTACATCCATCAGCCAACGGAGTCATTCATCTTGGTTTGCATTTCGTGCTAATGTGAACTTGATTAATTCCTAAATAATGACCGTTTCTAATCACCTTAAGCTAATTAGGCTCCTCTTCTTGTTACAAGAACAATTTTTCATTCATTAACCATGGAATTATCTCTTGACTATTTCTTAACAACTATATTCATTATGAAAACAATTTCCATCAATCGTCTATAACATGAATTCATTCAATTGCAACAAACAATAGAGTTCTTGATCTTAAATTGCATTTCTTATTCATATTTATTGATTTAATTCTAAAATTAAAGGACCTCCCATCATTTGTGGTTAGCAAGTCGAATCTTTTGATTCCAAACACACTTTTTGATAAAGCGATAATGGAATTGACATCGGTTGCTAAACAATGAAGCATATTCATTAAATAAAATAACTAGAAACACCATTATTACTCCAAATCTCTTTGCGTCCATCAGCCAAATGAGTGATTCATCTTGGATTGCATTTGATGATATGTGAACATGTTTAATTACTAAATAATGAGACTTTCTAATCACCTTAAGCTAATTAGGCTCCACTTCTTGTTACAAGAACTACTTTTCATGTATTAACCATGAAATTATCTGTTGACTCTTTCTTAATGACTATATTCATTATGAAAACAATTTTCATGAATCATCTATAACATGAATTCATTCAATTGCAACAAACAATAGAGTTCATGATCTTAAATTGCATTTCTTATTCATATTAATTGGTTGAATTCTAAAATAAAGAGTTCCTCCCATCATTTTTGGTTAGCAAGGCTCCTCTTTTGATTGCAAACACACTTTTTGATACGGTGATAATGAAATTGACATATGTTGCTAAACAACAAAGTATATTAATTAAATCAAACAAGTATTAACACCATTATTACTCCAAATCTGTTTACATCCATCAGCCCAATGAGTCATTCAGCTTGGATTGCATTTCAAGCCAATGTTAACTTGTGTAATTCCTAAATAATGGGAATTTCTAATCACCTCAAGCTAATTAGGCTCCTCTTGTTGTTACAAGAACTATTTTTCATGCATTGACGATGAAATTATTTGTTGACTCTTTCTTACGGACTATATTCATTATGAAACAATTTCCATGAATCGTCTATAACATGAATTCATTCAATTGCATCAAACAATAGAGTTCTTGATCTTGAATTGCTTTTCTTATTGATATTGATTGGTTGAATTCAAAAATAAAGAGTGGCTCCCATCATTTCTAGTTAGCAGGTCGAATCTTTTGATTCCAAACACACCTTTTGATAAAGCGATACTGAAATTGACATATGTTGGTAAACAACGAAGTATATTAATTAAATCAAACAACTATTAACACCATTGTTACTCCAAATCTGTTTACATCCATCAAGCAACAGAGTCATTCATCTTGGTTTGCATATAGTGCTAATGTTTGCTTGATTAATTCCTAAATAATGAGTGTTTCTAATCACCTTAAGCTAATTACGCTCCACTTCTTGTTACAAGAACTATTTTTCATGTATTGACCATGAAATTAAATGTTGACTCATTCTTAACGACTATATTCATTATGAAAACAATTTCCATGAATCGTCTATAACATGAATTCATTCAATTGCAACAAACAATAGTGTTGTTGATCTCGAATTGCTTTTCTTATTGATATTAATTGGTTGAATTCTAAAATAAAGAGTGCCTCCCATCATTTCTAGTTAGCAGGTCGAATCTTTTGATTCTAAACACACTTTTTGATAAAGCGATAACGAAATTGACATATGTTGGTAAACAACGAAGTATATTAATTAAATCAAACAACTATTAACACCATTGTTACTCCAAATCTGTTTACATCCATCAGCCAACGGAGTCATTCATCTTGATTTGCATTTTGTGCTAATGTGAGCTTGATTAATTCCTAAATAATGAGCGTTTCTAATCACCATAAGCTAATTACGCTCCTCTTCTTGATACAAGAACTATTTTTCATGGATTGACCATGAAATTATCTATTGACTCTTTCTTAACGACTATATTCATTATGAAAACAATTTTCATGAATCGTCTATAACATGAATTCATTCAATTGCAACAAACAATAGAGTTCTTGATCATAAATTGCATTTCTTATTGATATTAATTTGTTGAATTCTAAAATAAAGAGTACCTCCCATCGTTTGAGGTTAGCAAGTGGTATCTTTTGTTTCCAAACACACTTTTTGATAAAATCATAATGAAATTGACATATGTTGCTAAACAATGAAGTATATTAATTAAATCAAACAAGTATTAACGCCATTATTACTTCAAATCTGTTTACATCCACCAGCAAAATGAGTCATTCGGCTTGGATTGCATTTCATGCCAATGTGAACATGTTTAATTCCTAAATAATGGGACTTTCTAATCACCTCAAGCTAGTTAGGCTCCTCTTCTTGTTACAAGAACTATTTTTTTGGGATTGACCATTAAATTATATGTTGACTCTTTCTTAACGACTATATTCATTATGAAAACAATTTTCATGAAACATCTATAACATGAATTCATTCAATTGCAACAAACAATAGAGTTCTTGATCTTAAATTGCATTTCTTATTGATATTAATTGGTTGAATTCTAAAATAAAGAGTACCTCCCATCATTTCTAGTTAGCAAGGCTCCTCTTTTGATTCCAAACACACTTCTTGATATGGTGATAATGAAATTGACATATGTTGCTAAACAATGAAGTATATTAATAAAATCAAACAAGTATTAACATTATTATTACTCCAAATCTGTTTACATCCATTAGCCAAAGGAGTCATTCATCTTGGTTTGCATTTTGTGCTAATGTGAACTTGATTAATTCCTAAATAATGAGAGTTTCTGCTCACCTTAAGCTAATTACACTCCTCTTCTTGTTACAAGAACTATTTCTCATGCATTGACCATGAATATATATGTTGACTCTTTCTTAACGACTATATTCATTATGAAAACAATTTCCATGAATCGTCTATAACATGAATTCATTCAGTTGCAGCAAACAATAGAGTTCTTGATCTTGAATTGCTTTTCTTATTGATATTAATTGGTTGAATTCTAAAATAAAGAGTGCCTCCCATCATTTCTAGTTAGCAGGTCGAATCTTTTGATTTCAAAAACACTTTTTGATAAAGCGATAATGAAATTGACATATGTTGCTAAACAACGAAGTATTTTAATTAAATCAAACAACTATTAACACCATTGTTACTCCAAATATGTTTACTTCCATCAGCCAACGGAGTTATTCATCTTGGTTTGCATTTGGTGCTAATGTGAACTTGGTTAATTCCTGAAAAATGAGCGTTTCTAATCACCTTAAGTTAATTACGCTCCTCTTCTTGTTACAAGAACTATTTTTCATGCATTGACCATGAAATTATATGTTGACTCTTTCTTAACGACTATATTCCTTATGAAAACAATTTCCATGAATCGTCTATAACATGAATTCATTCAATTGCAACAAACAATAGTGTTGTTGATCTTGAACTACTTTTCTTATTGATATTAATTGGTTGAATTCTAAAATAAAGATTGCCTCCCATAATTTTTGGTTAGTAGGTCGAATCTTTTGATTCCAAACGCACTTTTTGATAAACTGATAATGAAATTGACATATGTTGCTAAACAATGAAGTATATTAATTAAAACAAACAAGTATTAACACCATCGTTACTCCAAATTTGTTTACATCCATCAGCTAACGGAGTCATTCATCTTCTTTTGCATTTCGTGCTAATGTGAAGTTGATTAATTCCTAAATAATGAGCGTTTCTAATCACCTTAAGCTAATTAGGCTCCTCTTCCTGTTACAAGAACTATTTTTCATTCATTAACCCTCAAATTATCTCTTAACTATTTCTTAACAACTATATTCATTAGGAAAACAATTTTCATGAATCGTCTATAACATGAATTCATTCAATTGCAACAAACAATAGAGTTCTTGATCATAAATTACATTTCTTATTGATTTTAATTTGTTGAATTCTAAAAAAGGGAGTACCTCCCATCATTTGTGGTTAGCAAGTGGAATATTTTGTTTCCAAACACACTTTTTGATAAAATGATAATGAAATTGACATATGTTGCTAAACAATGAAGTATATTAATTAAATCAAACAAGTATTAACACCATTATTACTCCAAATCTGTTTGCGTCCATCAGCCAAGTAAGTCATTCATCTTGGATTGCATTTCATGATATGTGACCTTGTTTAATTACTAAATATTGAGACTTTCTAATTACCTTAAGCTAATTACACTCCTCTTCTTGTTACAAGAATTATTTTTCATTCATTAACCATGAAATTATCTCTTGACTATTTCTAAACAACTATATTCATTATGAAAAAAATTTTCATGAATCTTCTATAACATGAATTCATTCAATTGCAGCAAACAATAGAGTTCTTGATCTTGAATTGCTTTTGTTATTAATAATAATTGGTTGAATTCTAAAATAAAGAGTGCCTCACACCATTTCTGGTTAGCAGGTCGAATCTTTTGATTCCAAACACACTTTTTGATCAAGCGATAATGAAATTGACATGTGTTGCTAAGTAACGAAGTATATTAATTAAATCAAACAAGTATTAACACCATTATTACAACAAATCTGCTTCCATCCATCAGGCAAAGGAGTTATTCATCTTGGTTTGCATTTCATGCTAATGTGAACTTGATTAATTCCTAAATAATGAGCATTTGTAGTCACTTGAAGCTAATTACGCTCCTCATTTAGTTACAAGAACTATTTTTCATGGATTGACCATGAAATTATATGTTGACTCTTTCTTAACGACTATATTCATTATGAAAACAATTTCCATGAATCATCTATAACATGAATTCATTCAATTGCAACAAACAATAGTGTTGTTGATCTTGAATTGCTTTTCTTATTGATATTAATTGGTTGAATTCTAAAATAAAGAGTGCCCCCCATCATTTTTGGTTAGCAGGTCAAATCTTTTGATTCCAAACACAATTTTTGATAAAGCGATAATGCAATTGACATCTGTTGCTAAACAATGAAGTATATTAATTAAATTAAACAAGTATGAACACTATTATTACTCCAAATCTGTTTGCGTCCATCAGCCAAATAAGTCATTCATCTTGAATTGCATTTCATGATATGTGAACTTGTTTAATTGCTAAATATTGAGACTTTCTAATCACCTTAAGCTAATTATGCTCCTCTTCTTGTTACAAGAACTATTTTTCATTCATTAACCATGAAATTATCTCTTGACTATTTCTTAACAACTATATTCATTATGAAAACAATTTCCATGAATCATCTCTAACATGAATTCATTCAATTGCAGCAAACAATAGAGTTCTTGATCTTGAATTGCTTTTGTTATTAATAATAATTGGTTGAATTCTAAAATAAAGAGTGCCTCACACCATTTCTGGTTAGGAGGTCGAATCTTTTGATTCCAAACACACTTTTTGATAAAGCGATAATGAAATTGACATATGTTGCTAAGCAACGAAGTATATTAATCAAATCAAACAAGTATTAACACCATTATTACACCAAATCTGTTTCCATCCATCAGGCTAAGGAGTCATTCATCTTGGTTTGCATTTCATGCTAATGTGAACTTGATTAATTCCTAAATAATGAGCATTTGTAGTCACCTGAAGCTAATTACGCTCCTCTTTTAGTTACAAGAACTATTTTTCATGGATTGACCATGAAATTATATGTTGACTCTTTCATAACAACTATATTCATTATGAAAACAATTTCCATGAACCGTCTATAACATGAATTCATTCAATTGCAACAAACAATAGTGTTGTTGATCTTGAATTGCTTTTCTTATTGATATTAATTGGTTGAATTCTAATATAAAGAGTGCCTCCCATCATTTCTGGTTAACAGGTCGAATCTTTTGATTTCAAATACAATTTTTGATAAAGCGATAATTAAATTGACATATGTTACTAAACAACGAAGTATATTAATTAAATCAAACAAGTATTAATACCATTATTACTCCAAATCTGTTTACATCCATCAGCCAACGGAGTCATTCATCTTGATTTGCATTTCATGCTAATGTGAACTTGATTAATTCCTAAATAATGAGCATTTGTAGTCACCAGAAGCTAATTACGCTCCTCTTTTAGTTACAAGAACTATTTTTCATGGATTGACCATGAAATTATATGTTGACTCTTTCTTAACGACTATATTCATTATGAAAACAATTTCCATGAATCGTCTATAACATGAATTCATTCAATTGCAACAAACAATAGTGTTGTTGATCTTGAATTGCTTTTCTTATTGATATTAATTGGTTGAATTCTAAAATAAAGAGTGCCCCCCATCATTTCTGATTAGCAGGTCGAATATTTTGATTCCAAACACACTTTTTGATAAAGCGATAATGCAATTGACATATGTTGCTAATGAATGAAGTATATTAATTAAATCAAACAAGTATTAACACCATTATTACACCAAATCTGTTTCCATCCATCAGGTTAAGGAGTCATTCATCTTGGTTTGCATTTCATGCTAATGTGAACTTGATTAATTCCTAAATAATGAGCATTTGTAGTCACCTGAAGCTAATTACGCTCCTCTTTTAGTTACAAGAACTATTTTTCATGGATTGACCATGAAATTATATGTTGACTATTTCTAAACAACTATATTCATTATGAAAAAAATTTCCATGAATCTTCTATAACATGAATTCATTCAATTGCAGCAAACAATAGAGTTCTTGATTTGAATTGCTTTTGTTATTAATAATAAATTGATGAATTCTAAAATAAAGGGTGCCTCACACCATTTCTGGTTAGCAGGTCAAATCTTTTGATTCCAAACACACTTTTTGATAAAGCGATAATGAAATTGACATATGTTGCTAAGCAACGAAGTGTATTAATTAAATCAAACAAGTATTAACACCATTATTACACCAAATCTGTTTCCATCCATCAGGGAAAGGAGTCATTCATCTTGGTTTGCATTTCATGCTAATGTGAACTTGATTAATTCCTAAATAATGAGCATTTGTAGTCACCTGAAGCTAATTACGCTCCTCTTTTAGTTACAAGAACTATTTTTCATGGATTGACCATGAAATTATATGTTGACTCTTTCTTAACGACTATATTCATTATGAAAACAATTTCCATGAATCGTCTATAACATGAATTCATTCAATTGCAACAAACAATAGTGTTGTTGATCTTGAATTGCTTTTCTTATTGATATTAATTGGTTGAATTCTAAAATAAAGAGTGCCCCCCATCATTTCTGATTAGCAGGTCGAATCTTTTGATTCCAAACACACTTTTTGATAAAGCGATAATGCAATTGACATATGTTGCTAATGAATGAAGTATATTAATTAAATCAAACAAGTATGAACACTATTATTACTCAAAATTTGTTTGCGTCCATCAGCCAAATAAGTCATTCATCTTGGATTGCATTTCATGATATGTGAACTTGTTTAATTACTAAATATTGAGACTTTCTAATCACCTTAAGCTAATTATGCTCCTCTTTTTGTTACAAGAACTATTTTTCATTCATTAACCATGAAATTATCTCTTGACTATTTCTTAACAGCTATATTCATTATGAAAACAATTTCCATGAATCATCTATAACACGAATTCATTCAATTGCAGCAAACAATAGAGTTCTTGATCTTGAATTGCTTTTGTTATTAATAATAAATTGTTGAATTCTAAAATAAAGAGTGCCTCACACCATTTCTGGTTAGCAGGTCGAATCTTTTGATTCCAAACACACTTTTTGATAAAGCGATAATGAAATTGACATATGTTGCTAAGCAACGAAGTATATTAATCAAATCAAACAAGTATTAACACCATTATTACACCAAATCTGTTTCCATCCATCAGGCTAAGGAGTCATTCATCTTGGTTTGCATTTCATGCTAATGTGAACTTGATTAATTCCTAAATAATGAGCATTTGTAGTCACCTGTAGCTAATTACGCTCCTCTTTTAGTGACAAGAACTATTTTTCATGGATTGACCATGAAATTATATGTTGATTCTTTCTTAACAACTATATTCATCATGAAAACAATTTCCATTAACCGTCTATAAAATGAATTCTTTCAATTGCAACAAACAATAGTGTTGTTGATCTTGAATTGCTTTTCTTATTGATATTAATTGGTTGAATTCTAATATAAAGAGTGCCTCCCATCATATCTGGTTAGCAGGTCGAATCTTTTGATTTCAAATACACTTTTTGATAAAGCGATAATTAAATTGACATATGTTGCTAAGCAACGAAGTATATTAATCAAATCAAACAAGTATTAACACCATTATTACACCAAATCTGTTTCCATCCATCAGGCTAAGGAGTCATTCATCTTGGTTTGCATTTCATGCTAATGTGAACTTGATTAATTCCTAAATAATGAGCATTTGTAGTCACCTGAAGCTAATTACGCTCCTCTTTTAGTTACAAGAACTATTTTTCATGGATTGACCATGAAATTATATGTTGACTATTTCTTAACAACTATATTTATTATGAAAAAAGTTTCCATGAATCTTCTATAACATGAATTCATTCTATTGCAGCAAACAATAGAGTTCTTGATTTGAATTGCTTTTGTTATTAATAATAAATTGTTGAATTCTAAAATAAAGGGTGCCTCATACCATTTCTGGTTAGCAGGTCAAATCTTTTGATTCCAAACACACTTTTTGATAAAGCGATAATGAAACTGACATATGTTGCTAAGCAACGAAGTGTATTAATTAAATCAAACAAGTATTAACACCATTATTACACCAAATCTGTTTCCATCCATCAGGGAAAGGAGTCATTCATCTTGGTTTGCATTTCATGCTAATGTGAACTTGATTAATTCCTAAATAATGAGCATTTGTAGTCACCTGAAGCTAATTACGCTCCTCTTTTAGTTACAAGAACTATTTTTCATGGATTGACCATGAAATTATATGTTGACTCTTTCTTAACGACTATATTCATTATGAAAACAATTTCCATGAATCGTCTATAACATGAATTCATTCAATTGCAACAAACAATAGTGTTGTTGATCTTGAATTGCTTTTCTTATTGATATTAATTGGTTGAATTCTAAAATAAAGAGTACCCCCCATCATTTCTGATTAGCAGGTCGAATCTTTTGATTCCAAACACAATTTTTTATAAAGCGATAATGCAATTGATATATGTTGCTAAACAATGAAGTATATTAATTAAATTAAACAAGTATGAATACTATTATTACTCCAAATCCGTTTGCGTCCATCAGCCAAATAAGTCATTCATCTTGGATTGCATTTCATGATATGTGAACTTGTTTAATTACTAAATATTGAGACTTTCTAATCACCTTAAGCTAATTATGCTCCTCTTCTTGTTACAAGAAATATTTTTCATTCATTAACCATGAAATTATCTCTTGACTATTTCTTAACAACTATATTCACTATGAAAACAATTTCCATGAATCATCTATAACATGAATTCATTCAATTGCAACAAACAATAGAGTTCTTGATCTTGAATTGCTTTTTCTTATTGATTATAATTAATTGGTTGAATTCTAAAATAAAGAGTGCCTCACATCATTTCTGGTTAGCAGGTCGAATCTTTTGATTCCAAACACACTTTTTGATAAAGCGATAATGAAATTGACATATGTTGCTAAGCAACGAAGTATATTAATTAAATCAAACAAGTATTAACACCATTATTACACCAAATCTGTTTCCATCCATCATGCAAAGGAGTCATTCATCTTGGTTTGCATTTCATGCTAATGTGAACTTGATTAATTCCTAAATAATGAGCATTTGTAGTCACCTGAAGCTAATTACGCTCCTCTTTTAGTTACAAGAACTATTTTTCATGGATTGACCATGAAATTATATGTTGACTCTTTCTTAACTACTATATTCATTATGAAAACAATTTCCATGAATCGTCTATAACATGAATTCATTCAATTGCAACAAACAATAGTGTTGTTGATCTTGAATTGCTTTTCTTATTGATATTAATTGGTTGAATTCTAATATAAAGAGTGCCTCCCATCATTTCTGGTTAGCAAGTCGAATCTTTTGATTTCAAATACACTTTTTGATAAAGCGATAATTAAATTGACATATGTTGCTAAACAACGAAGTATATTAATTAAATCAAACAAGTATTAATACCATTATTACTCCAAATCTGTTTACATCCATCATTCAACGGAGTCATTCATCTTGATTTGCATTTCATGCTAATGTGAACTTGATTAATTCCTAAATAATGAGCATTTGTAGTCACCGGAAGCTAATTACGCTCCTCTTTTAGTTACAAGAACTATTTTTCATGGATTGACCATGAAATTATATGTTGACTCTTTCTTAACGACTATATTCTTATGAAAACAATTTCCATGAATCGTCTATAAACATGAATTCATTCAATTGCAAACAAACAATAGTGTTGTTGATCTTGAATTGCTTTTCTTATTGATATTAATTGGTTGAATTCTAAAATAAAAGAGTGCCCCCCATCATTTCTGATTAGCAGGTCGAATCTTTTGATTCCAAACACACTTTTTGATAAAGCGATAATGCAATTGACATATGTTGCTAATGAATGAAGTATATTAATAAAATCAAACAAGTATGAACACTATTATTACTCCAAATTTGTTTGCGTCCATCAGCCAAATAAGTCATTCATCTTGGATTGCATTTCATGATATGTGAACTTGTTTAATTACTAAATATTGAGACTTTCTAATCACCTTAAGCTAATTATGCTCCTCTTTTTGTTACAAGAACTATTTTTCATTCATTAACCATGAAATTATCTCTTGACTATTTCTTAATAGCTATATTCATTATGAAAACAATTTCCATGAATCATCTATAACATGAATTCATTCAATTGCAACAAACAATAGAGTTTCTTGATCTTGAATTGCTTTTGTTATTAATAATAAATTGTTGAATTCTAAAATAAAGAGTGCCTCACATTTTTCTGGTTAGCAAGTCGAATCTTTTGATTCCAAACACACTTTTTGATAAAGCGATAATGAAATTGACATATGTTGCTAAGCAACGAAGTATATTAATCAAATCAAACAAGTATTAACACCATTATTACACCAAATCTGTTTCCATCCATCATGCAAAGGAGTCATTCATCTTGGTTTGCATTTCATGCTAATGTGAACTTGATTAATTCCTAAATAATGAGCATTTGTAGTCACCTGAAGCTAATTACGCTCCTCTTTTAGTTACAAGAACTATTTTTCATGGATTGACCATGAAATTATATATTGACTCGTTCTTAACAACTATATTCATTATGAAAACAATTTCCATGAACCGTCTATAACATGAATTCATTCAATTGCAACAAACAATAGTGTTGTTGATCTTGAATTGCTTTTCTTATTGATATTAATTGGTTGAATTCTAATATAAAGAGTGCCTCCCATCATTTTTGGTTAGCAGGTCGAATCTTTTGATTTCAAATACACTTTTTGATAAAGCGATAATTAAATTGACATATGTTGCTAAACAACGAAGTATATTAATTAAATCAAACAAGTATTAATACCATTATTACTCCAAATCTGTTTACATCCATCAGCCAACGGAGTCATTCATCTTGATTTGCATTTCATGCTAATGTGAACTTGATGAATTCCTAAATAATGAGCATTTGTAGTCACCGGAAGCTAATTACGCTCCTCTTTTAGTTACAAGAACTATTTTTCATGGATTGACCATGAAATTATATGTTGACTCTTTCTTAACGACTATATTCATTATGAAAACAATTTCCATGAATCGTCTATAACATGAATTCATTCAATTGCAACAAACAATAGTGTTGTTGATCTTGAATTGCTTTTCTTATTGATATTAATTGGTTGAATTCTAAAATAAAGAGTGCCCCCCATCATTTCTGATTAGCAGGTCGAATCTTTTGATTCCAAACACACTTTTTGATAAAGCGATAATGCAATTGACATATGTTGATAATGAATGAAGTATATTAATTAAATCAAACAAGTATGAACACTATTATTACTCCAAATTTCTTTGCGTCCATCAGCCAAATAAGTCATTCATCTTGGATTGCATTTCATGATATGTGAACTTGTTTAATTACTAAATATTGAGACTTTCTAATCACCTTAAGCTAATTATGCTCCTCTTTTTGTTACAAGAACTATTTTTCATTCATTAACCATGAAATTATCTCTTGACTATTTCTTAACAACTATATTCATTATGAAAACAATTTCCATGAATCATCTATAACATGAATTCATTCAATTGCAGCAAACAATAGAGTTCTTGATCTTGAATTGCTTTTGTTATTAATAATAAATTGTTGAATTCTAAAATAAAGAGTGCCTCACACCATTTCTGGTTAGCAGGTCGAATCTTTTGATTCCAAACACACTTTTTGATAAAGCGATAATGAAATTGACATATGTTGCTAAGCAACGAAGTATATTAATCAAATCAAACAAGTATTAACACCATTATTACACCAAATCTGTTTCCATCCATTAAGCTAAGGAGTCATTCATCTTGGTTTGCATTTCATGCTAATGTGAACTTGATTAATTCCTAAATAATGAGCATTTGTAGTCACCTGAAGCTAATTACGCTCCTCTTTTAGTTACAAGAACTATTTTTCATGGATTGACCATGAAATTATATGTTGACTCTTTCTTAACAACTATATTCATTATGAAAACAATTTCCATGAATCGTCTATAACATGAATTCATTCAATTGCAACAAACAATAGTGTTGTTGATCTTGAATTGCTTTTCTTATTGATATTAATTGGTTGAATTCTAATATAAAGAGTGCCTCCCATCATTTTTGGTTAGCAGGTCGAATCTTTTGATTTCAAATACACTTTTTGATAAAGCGATAATTAAATTGACATATGTTGCTAAACAACGAAGTATATTAATTAAATCAAACAAGTGTTAATACCATTATTACTCCAAATCTGTTTACATCCATCAGCCAACGGAGTCATTCATCTTGATTTGCATTTCATGCTAATGTGAACTTGATTAATTCCTAAATAATGAGCATTTGTAGTCACCTGAAGCTAATTACGCTCCTCTTTTAGTTACAAGAACTATTTTTCATGGATTGACCATGAAATTATATGTTGACTCTTTCTTAACAACTACATTCATTATGAAAACAATTTCCATGAACCGTCTACAACATGAATTCATTCAATTGCAACAAACAATAGTGTTGTTGATCTTGAATTGCTTTTCTTATTGATATTAATTGGTTGAATTCTAATATAAAGAGTGCCTCCCATCATTTCTGGTTAACAGGTCGAATCTTTTGATTTCAAATACACTTTTTGATAAAGCGATAATTAAATTGACATATGTTGCTAAACAACGAAGTATATTAATTAAATCAAACAAGTATTAATACCATTATTACTCCAAATCTGTTTACATCCATCATACAACGGAGTCATTCATCTTGATTTACATTTCATGCTAATGTGAACTTGATTAATTCCTAAATAATGAGCATTTGTAGTCACCGGAAGCTAATTACGCTCCTCTTTTAGTTACAAGAACTATTTTTCATGGATTGACCATGAAATTATATTTTAACTCTTTCTTAACGACTATATTCATTATGAAAACAATTTCCATGAATCGTCTATAACATGAATTCATTCAATTGCAACAAACAATAGTGTTGTTGATCTTGAATTGCTTTTCTTATTGATATTAATTGGTTGAATTCTAATATAAAGAGTGCCTCCCATCATTTCTGGTTAGCAAGTCGAATCTTTTGATTTCAAATACACTTTTTGATAAAGCGATAATTAAATTGACATATGTTGCTAAACAACGAAGTATATTAATTAAATCAAACAAGTATTAATACCATTATTACTCCAAATCTGTTTACATCCATCATTCAACGGAGTCATTCATCTTGATTTGCATTTCATGCTAATGTGAACTTGATTAATTCCTAAATAATGAGCATTTGTAGTCACCGGAAGCTAATTACGCTCCTCTTTTAGTTACAAGAACTATTTTTGATGGATTGACCATGAAATTATATGTTGACTCTTTCTTAACGACTATATTCATTATGAAAACAATTTCCATGAATCGTCTATAACATGAATTCATTCAATTGCAACAAACAATAGTGTTGTTGATCTTGAATTGCTTTTCTTATTGATATTAATTGGTTGAATTCTAAAATAAAGAGTGCCCCCCATCATTTCTGATTAGCAGGTCGAATCTTTTGATTCCAAACACACTTTTTGATAAAGCGATAATGCAATTGACATATGTTGCTAATGAATGAAGTATATTAATTAAATCAAACAAGTATGAACACTATTATTACTCCAAATTTCTTTGCGTCCATCAGCCAAATAAGTCATTCATCTTGGATTGCATTTCATGATATGTGAACTTGTTTAATTACTAAATATTGAGACTTTCTAATCACCTTAAGCTAATTATGCTCCTCTTTTTGTTACAAGAACTATTTTTCATTCATTAACCATGAAATTATCTCTTGACTATTTCTTAACAGCTATATTCATTATGAAAACAATTTCCATGAATGATCTATAACATGAATTCATTCAATTGCAGCAAACAATAGAGTTCTTGATCTTGAATTGCTTTTGTTATTAATAATAAATTGTTGAATTCTAAAATAAAGAGTGCCTCACACCATTTCTGGTTAGCAGGTCGAATCTTTTGATTCCAAACACACTTTTTGATAAAGCGATAATGAAATTGACATATGTTGCTAAGCAACGAAGTATATTCATCAAATCAAACAAGTATTAACACCATTATTACACCAAATCTGTTTCCATCCATCAGGCTAAGGAGTCATTCATCTTGGTTTGCATTTCATGCTAATGTGAACTTGATTAATTCCTAAATAATGAGCATTTGTAGTCACCTGAAGCTAATTACGCTCCTCTTTTAGTTACAAGAACTATTTTTCATGGATTGACCATGAAAATATATGTTGACTCTTTCTTAACAACTATATTCATTATGAAAACAATTTCCATGAACCGTCAATAACATGATTCATTCAATTGCAACAAACAATAGTGTTGTTGATCTTGAATTGCTTTTCTTATTGATATTAATTGGTTGAATTCTAATATAAAGAGTGCCTCCCATCATTTCTGGTTAACAGGTCGAATCTTTTGATTTCAAATACACTTTTTGATAAAGCGATAATTAAATTGACATATGTTGCTAAACAACGAAGTATATTAATTAAATCAAACAAGTATTAATACCATTATTACTCCAAATCTGTTTACATCCATCAGCCAACGGAGTCATTCATCTTGATTTGCATTTCATGCTAATGTGAACTTGATTAATTCCTAAATAATGAGCATTTGTAGTCACCGGAAGCTAATTACGCTCCTCTTTTAGTTACAAGAACTATTTTTCATGGATTGACCATGAAATTATATGTTGACTCTTTTAACTTAACGACTATATTCATTATGAAAACAATTTCCATGAATCGTCTATAACATGAATTCATTCAATTGCAACAAACAATAGTGTTGTTGATCTTGAATTGCTTTTCTTATTGATATTAATTGGTTGACTTCTAAAATAAAGAGTGCCCCCCATCATTTCTGATTAGCAGGTCGAATCTTTTGATTCCAAACACACTTTTTGATAAAGCGATAATGCAATTGACATATGTTGCTAATGGATGAAGTATATTAATTAAATCAAACAAGTATGAACACTATTATTACTCCAAATTTGTTTGCGTCCATCAGCCAAATAAGTCATTCATCTTGGATTGCATTTCATGATATGTGAACTTGTTTAATTACTAAATATTGAGACTTTCTAATCACCTTAAGCTAATTATGCTCCTCTTTTTGTTACAAGAACTATTTTTCATTCATTAACCATGAAATTATCTCTTGACTATTTCTTAACAGCTATATTCATTATGAAAACAATTTCCATGAATGATCTATAACATGAATTCATTCAATTGCAGCAAACAATAGAGTTCTTGATCTTGAATTGCTTTTGTTATTAATAATAAATTGTTGAATTCTAAAATAAAGAGTGCGTCACACCATTTCTGGTTAGCAGGTCGAATCTTTTGATTCCAAACACACTTTTTTATAAAGCGATAATGAAATTGACATATGTTCCTAAGCAACGAAGTATATTCATCAAATCAAACAAGTATTAACACCATTATTACACCAAATCTGTTTCCATCCATCAGGCTAAGGAGTCATTCATCTTGGTTTGCATTTCATGCTAATGTGAACTTGATTAATTCCTAAATAATGTGCATTTGTAGTCACCTGAAGCTAATTACGCTCCTCTTTTAGTAACAAGAACTATTTTTCATGGATTGACCATGAAATTATATGTTGAGTCTTTCTTAACAACTATATTCATTATGAAAACAATTTCCATGAACCGTCTATAACATGAATTCATTCAATTGCAACAAACAATAGTGTTGTTGATCTTGAATTGCTTTTCTTATTGATATTAATTGGTTGAATTCTAATATAAAGAGTGCCTCCCATCATGTCTGGTTAGCAGTTCGAATCTTTTGATTTCAAATACACTTTTTGATAAAGCGATAATTAAATTGACTTATGTTGCTAAACAACGAAGTATATTAATTAAATCAAACAAGTATTAATACCATTATTACTCCAAATCTGTTTACATCCATCAGCCAACGGAGTCATTCATCTTGATTTGCATTTCATGCTAATGTGAACTTGATTAATTCCTAAATAATGAGCATTTGTAGTCACCTGAAGCTAATTATGCTCCTCTTTTAGTTACAAGAACTATTTTTCATGGATTGACCATGAAATTATTTGTTGACTCTTTCTTAACAACTATATTCATTATGAAAACAATTTCCATGAATCGTCTATAACATGAATTCATTCAATTGCAACAAACAATAGTGTTGTTGATCTTGAATTGCTTTTCTTATTGATATTAATTGGTTGAATTCTAATATAAAGAGTGCCTCCCATCATTTCTGGTTAGCAGGTCGAATCTTTTGATTTCAAATACACTTTTTGATAAAGCGATAATTAAATTGACATATGTTGCTAAACAACGAAGTATATTAATTAAATCAAACAAGTATTAATGCCATTATTACTCCAAATCTGTTTACATCCATCAGCCAACGGAGTCATTCATCTTGATTTGCATTTCATGCTAATGTGAACTTGATTAATTCCTAAATAATGAGCATTTGTAGTCACCTGAAGCTAATTACGCTCCTCTTTTAGTTACAAGAACTATTTTTCATGGATTGACCATGAAATTATATGTTGACTCTTTCTTAACGACTATATTCATTATGAAAACAATTTCCATGAATCGTCTATAACATGAATTCATTCAATTGCAACAAACAATAGTGTTGTTGATCTTGAATTGCTTTTCTTATTGATATTAATTGGATGAATTCTAAAATAAAGAGTGCCCCCCATCATTTCTGATTAGCAGGTCGAATCTTTTGATTCCAAACACACTTTTTGATAAAGCGATAATGCAATTGACATATGTTGCTAATGAATGAAGTATATTAATTAAATCAAACAAGTATGAACACTATTATTACTCCAAATTTGTTTGCGTCCATCAGCCAAATAAGTCATTCATCTTGGATTGCATTTCATGATATGTGAACTTGTTTAATTACTAAATATTGAGACTTTCTAATCACCTTAAGCTAATTATGCTCCTCTTTTTGTTACAAGAACTATTTTTCATTCATTAACCATGAAATTATCTCTTGACTATTTCTTAACAGCTATATTCATTATGAAAACAATTTCCATGAATCATCTATAACATGAATTCATTCAATTGCAGCAAACAATAGAGTTCTTGATCTTGAATTGCTTTTGTTATTAATAATAAATTGTTGAATTCTAAAATAAAGAGTGCCTCACACCATTTCTGGTTAGCAGGTCGAATCTTTTGATTCCAAACACACTTTTTGATAAAACGATAATGAAATTGACATATGTTGCTAAGCAACGAAGTATATTAATCAAATCAAACAAGTATTAACACCATTATTACAGCAAATCTGTTTCCATCCATCAGGCTAAAGAGTCATTCATCTTGGTTTGCATTTCATGCTAATGTGAACTTGATTAATTCCTAAATAATGAGCATTTGTAGTCACCTGAAGCTAATTACGCTCCTCTTTTAGTTACAAGAACTATTTTTCATGGATTGACCATGAAATTATATGTTGACTCTTTCTTAACAACTATATTCTTTATGAAAACAATTTCCATGAACCGTCAATAACATGATTCATTCAATTGCAACAAACAATAGTGTTGTTGATCTTGAATTGCTTTTCTAATTGATATTAATTGGTTGAATTCTAATATAAAGAGTGCCTCCCATCATTTCTGGTTAGCAGGTCGAATCATTTGATTCCAAACACACTTTTTGATAAAGCGATAATGAAATTGACATATGTTGCTAAGCAACGAAGTTTATTAATTAAATCAAACAAGTATTAAGACCATTATTACACAAAATCTGTTTCCATCCATCAGGCAAAGGAGTCATTCATCTTGGTTTGCATTTCATGCTAATGTGAACTTGATTAATTCCTAAATAATGAGCATTTGTAGTCACCTGAAGCTAATTACGCTCCTCTTTTAGTTACAAGAACTATTTTTCATGGATTGACCATGAAATTATATGTTGACTCTTTCTTAACAACTATATTCATTATGAAAACAATTTCCATGAATCGTCTATAACATGAATTCATTCAATTGCAACAAACAATAGTGTTGTTGATCTTGAATTGCTTTTCTTATTGATATTAATTTTTTGAATTCTAATATAAAGAGTGCCTCCCATCATTTTTGGTTAGCAGGTCGAATCTTTTTATTTCAAATACACTTTTTGATAAAGCGATAATTAAATTGACATATGCTGCTAAACAACGAAGTATATTAATTAAATCAAACAAGTATTAATACCATTATTACTCCAAATCTGTTTACATCCATCAGCCAACGGAGTCATTCATCTTGATTTTCATTTCATGCTAATGTGAACTTGATTAATTCCTAAATAATGAGCATTTGTAGTCACCGGAAGCTAATTACGCTCCTCTTTTAGTTACAAGAACTATTTTTCATGGATTGACCATGAAATTATATGTTGACTCTTTCTTAACTACTATATTCATTATGAAAACAATTTCCATGAACCGTCTATAACATGAATTCATTCAATTGCAACAAACAATAGAGTTCTTGATCTTGAATTGCTTTTGTTATGAATAATAAATTGTTGAATTCTAAAATAAAGAGTACCTCACACCATTTCTGGTTAGCAGGTCGAATCTTTTGATTCCAAACACACTTTTTGATAAAGCGATAATGAAATTGACATATGTTGCTAAGCAACGAAGTATATTAATCAAATCAAACAAGTATTAACACCATTCTTACACCAAATCTGTTTCCATCCATCAGGCTAAGGTGTCATTCATCTTGGTTTGCATTTCATGCTAATGTGAACTTGATTAATTCCTAAATAATGAGCATTTGTAGTCACCTGAAGCTAATTACGCTCCTCTTTTAGTTACAAGAACTATTTTTCATGGATTGACCATGAAATTATATGTTGACTCTTTCTTAACAACTATATTCATTATGAAAACAATTTCCATGAACCGTCTATAACATGAATTCATAATTGCAACAAACAATAGTGTTGTTGATCATGAATTGCTTTTCTTATTGATATTAATTGGTTGAAATTCTAATATAAAGAGTGCCTCCCATCATTTCTGGTTAACAGGTCGAATCTTTTGATTTCAAATACACTTTTTGATAAAGCGATAATTAAAATTGACATATGTTGCTAAACAACGAAGTATATATTAATTAAATCAAACAAGTATTACTACCATTATTACTCCAAATCTGTTTACATCCATCAGCCAACGGAGTCATTCATCTTGATTTGCATTTCATGCTAATGTGAACTTGATTAATTCCTAAAATAATGAGCATTTGTAGTCACCGGAAGCTAATTATGCTCCTCTTTTAGTTA
>JBAPLH010000317.1:0-188797 GCA_037897445.1 Ceriops zippeliana | reverse complement strand
TGAAGGTTAGTGCATGAAAATAGTCCAGGTAAAAATAAGAGGAGCCCAATTCACATGAGGTGCTTATAATGTCTCTTGATTTAAGAATTAATCCTGTTCACATTTGTACGGAATACAAACCATGATGAATGACTACTTTGATTGACGCATTTAAATAGATTTAGAGTTTTAATGGTCTTTGTACTTGTTTGATTTAATCAATATAGTAGGTTGTTTAGCCACATGTGTTAATTTCATGATCAATGTGTCAAAAAGTGTTTTTGGAGTCAAAAGAGGAGCATTGCTAATGAGAAGTGATGTGAGGCATTCTCTAATTTTGAATTCAACAATTAATATCAATACGAAATGAAATTCAAGATCAAGGAATGCACTGTTTGTTAAATTGAATGAATTCATGTTATAGATGGTCCATGGGCACCTTTTTCATAACAAAATAATCATTAATGATGATGCAAAATCTAATTTCAAGGTTATTGCATGAAAATAGTCCTGGTAACAACAAGAGGAGCCTAATTTACATGAGGTGGTTAGAATGTCTCATGATTTAAGAATTAAACCTGTTCACATTTGTACAGAATACAAACAATGATGAATGACTCCTTTGATTGTCGGATTTAAATAGATTTAGAGTTTTAATGGTCTTTCTAGTTGTTTGATTTAATCAATATAGTAGGTTGTTTAGCCATATGTGTTAATTTCATGATCAATGTGTCAAAAAGTGTGTTTGGAGTCAAAAGAGGAGCATTGCTAATGAGAAATGATGGGAGGCAGTCTCTAATTTTGATTTCAACAATTAATATCGATAAGAAATGAAATGCAAGATGAAGGACTCCATTGTTTGTTAAATTCAATGAAGTCATGTTATAGATGGTCCATGGGCATTTCTTTCATAACAAATATAGTCATTAAAGATGAAGCAAAACTTAATTTCAAGGTTATTGCATGAAAAATAGTCCTGGTAACAATAAGAAGACCTAATTTCCATGAGGTGATTACAATGTCTAGTGATTTAAGAATTAAACTAGTTCACATTTATACACAATGCAAACCATGATGAATGACTCCTTTAATTGACAGATTTAAATAGATTTATATTTTTGATGGTCTTTATTCTTGTTTGACTCAATCAATATACTAGGTTGTTAAGCCACGTGTTAATTTCATGATCAATGTGTCAAAAAGTGTGTTTGGAGTCAAAAGAGGAGCATTGCTAATGAGAAATAATGGGAGGCTGTCTCTAATTTTGAATTCAACAAATAATATCAATAAGAAATGAAATTCAAGATCAAGGACTCCATTGTTTGTTAAATTGAATGAATTCATGTTATAGATTGTCCATGGGCATTTTTTCCATAACAAAATAATCATTAATGATGAAGCAAAATTTTATTTCAAGGTTATTGCATGAAAATAGTCCAGATAACAATAAGAGAATCCTAATTCACATGAAGTGGTTATAATGTCTCCTGATTTAAAAATTAATCCTCTTCACATTTGTACGGAATACAAACCATGATGAATAACTCCTTTGATTGACGGATTTAAATAGATTTAGAGTTTTAATGGTCTTTATACTTGTTTGATTTAATCAATATACTAGGTTGTTTAGCCACATGTGTTAATTTCATGATCAATGTGTCAAAAAGTGTGTTTGGAATCAAGAGAGGAGCATTGCTAATGAGAAATGATGGGAGGCAGTCTCTAATTTTGAATTCAACAATTAATATCGATAAGAAATGAAATTGAAGATAAAGGACTCCATTGTTTATTAAAGTGAATGAATTCATGTTATAGATGGTCCATGGGCATTTTTCCCATAATGAATATAGTCATTAAGGATGAAGCAAATTTTAATTTCAATGTTGTTGCATGAAAAATAGTCCTAGTAACAATAAAAGGAGCCTAATTTACGTGAGGTGATTAGATTGTCTCGTGATTTAAGAATTAAAACATTTCACATTTCTATAGAATGCAAATCATTATGAATGACTCCTGTGATTGATAGATTTAAATAGATTTATAGTTTTAATGGTCTTCATACTTGTTTGATTTAAACAATATATACTAGGTTGTTTAGCCATATGTGTTAATTTCATGATCAATATGTCAAAAAGTGTGTTTGGAGTCAAAAGAGGAGCATTGCTAATGAGAAATGAGGGGAGGCTGTCTCTCTATTTTGAATTCAACAATTAATATCAATAAGAAATAAGTTGAAGATCCAGGACACCATTGTTTGTGAAATTGAATGAATTCATGTTATAGATGGTCCATGGGAATTTTTTCCATAATGAATATAGTCATTAAGGATGAAGCAAATTTTAATTTCAAGGTTATTGCATGAAAAATAGTCCTAGTAACAATAAAAGGAGCCTAATTTACGTGAGGTGATTAGAATGTCTCCTGATTTAAGAATTAAACATGTTCACATTTGTATGGAATACAAACCATGATGAATGACTCCTTTGATTGACGGATTTAAATAGATTTAGAGTTTTAATGGTCTTTAATCTTATTTGATTTAATCAATATACTAGTTTGTTTAGCCACATGTGTTAATTTCATGATCAGTGTATCAAAAAGTATTTTTGGAGTCAAAAGAGGAGCATTGCTAATGAGAAGTGATGTGAGGCATTCTTTAATTTTGAATTCAACAATTAATATCAATATGAAATGAAATTCAAGATCAAGGACTCCATTGTTTGTTAAATTGAATGAAGTCAAGTTATATGTGGTCCATGGGCATTTCTTTCATAACAAATATAGTCATTAAAGACGAAGAAAAACTTGATTTCAAGGTTATTGCATGAAAAATAGTCCTGGTAACAATGAGAAGACATAATTTCCATAAGGTGATTATAATGTCTAGTGATTTAAGAATTAAACCAATTCACATTTGTTCAAAATTCAAACCATCATGAATGACTCCTTTGATTGACAGATTTAAATAGATTTATATTTTTGATGGTCTTTATTCTTGTTTGATTCAATCAATATACTAGGTTGTTTAGCCACGTGTGAATTTCATGATCAATGTGTCAAAAAGTGTGTTTGGAGTCAAAAGAGGAGCATTGCTAATGAGAAATAATGGGAGGCTGTCTCTAATTTTGAATTCAACAAATAATATCAATAAGAAATGAAATTCAAGATCAAGGACTCCATTGTTTGTTAAATTGAATGAATTCATGTTATAGATGGTCCATGGGCATTTTTTCCATAACAAAATAATCATCAATGATGAAGCAAAATTTTATTTCAAGGTTATTGCATGAAAATAGTCCAGGTAACAATAAGAGGAGCCTAATTCACATGAAGTGTATATAATCTCTCCTAATTTAAGAATTAATCCTGTTCACATTTGAACGGAATACAAAGCATGATGAATGACTCCTTTGATTGACGGATTTAAATAGATTTAGAGTTTTAATGGTCTTTATACTTGTTTGATTTAATCAATATAGTAGGTTGTTTAGCGACATGTGTTAATTTCATGATCAATGTGTCAAAAAGTGTGTTTGGAGTCAAAAGAGGAGCATTGCTAATGAGAAATGATGGGAGGCAGTCTCTAATTTTGATTTCAACAATTAATATCTATAAGAAATGAAATGCAAGATGAAGGACTCCATTGTTTGTTAAATTCAATGAAGTCATGTTATAGATGGTCCATGGGCATTTCTTTCATAACAAATATAGTCATTAAAGATGAAGCAAAACTTAATTTCAAGGTTATTGCATGAAAAATAGTCCTGGTAACAATAAGAGGAGCCTAATTCACATGAAGTGGTTATAATGTCTCCTGATTTAACAATTAATCCTGTTCACATTTGTACGGAATACAAACCATGATGAATAACTTCTTTGATTGACGGATTTAAATAGATTTAGAGTTTTAATGGTCTTTATACTTGTTTGATTTAATCAATATACTAGGTTGTTTAACGACATGTGTTAATTTCATGATCAATGTGTCAAAAAGTGTGTTTTGAGTCAAAAGAGGAGCATTGCTAATGAGAAATGATGGGAGGCAGTCTCTAATTTTGATTTCAACAATTAATATCGATATGAAATGAAATGCAAGATGAAGGACTCCATTGTTTGTTAAATTCAATGAAGTCATGTTATAAATGGTCCATGGGCATTTCTTTCTTAACAAATATAGTCATTAAAGATGAAGCAAAACTTAAATTCAAGGTTATTGCATGAAAAATAGTCCTGGTAACAATAAGAAGACCTAATTTCCATGAGGTGAATACAATGTCTAGTGATTTAAGAATTAAACTAGTTCATATTTATACACAACGCAAACCATGATGAATGACTCCTTTAATTGACAGATTTAAATAGATTTATATTTTTGATGGTCTTTATTCTTGTTTGATTCAATCAATATACTAGGTTGTTTAGCCACGTCTTAATTTCTTGATCAATGTGTCAAAAAGTGTGTTTGGAGTCAAAAGAGGAGCATTGCTAATGAGAAATAATGGGAGGCTGTCTCGAATTTTGAATTCAACAAATAATATCAATAAGAAATGAAATTCAAGATCAAGGACTCCATTGTTTGTTAAATTGAATGAATTCATGTTATAGATTGTCGATGGGCATTTTTTCCATAACAAAATAATCATTAATGATGAAGCAAAATTTTATTTCAAGGTTATTGCATGAAAATAGTCCAGATAACAATAAGAGGATCCTAATTCACATGAAGTGGTTATAATGTCTCCTGATTTAAGAATTAATCCCCTTCACATTTGTACGGAATACAAACCATGATGAATGAGTCCTTTGATTGACGGATTTAAATAGATTTAGAGTTTTAATGGTCTTTATACTTGTTTGATTTCATCAATATAGTAGGTTGATTAGCGACATGTGTTAATTTCATGATCAATGTGTCAAAAAGTGTGTTTGAAGTCAACAGAGGAGCATTGCTAATGAGAAATGATGGGAGGCAGTCTCTAATTTTGAATTTCACAATTAATATCAATACGAAATGAAATTCAAGATCAAGGACTCCATTGTTTGTTAAATTGAATGAAGTCATGTTATAGATGGTCCATGGGCATTTTTTTCATCACAAAATCATCATTAATGATGAAGCAAAAGTTTATTTCAAGCTTATTGCATGAAAATAGTCCAGGTAACAACAAGAGGAGCCTAATTCACATGAGGTGGATATAATGTCTCATGATTTAAGAATTAAACCTGTTTACATTTGTACGGAATACAAACCATGATGAATGACTCCTTTGATTGACGGATTTAAATAGATTTAGAGTTTTAATGGTCTTTATACTCGTTTGATTTAATCAATATAGTAGTTTGGTTTGCGACATGTGTTAATTTCATGATCAATGTGTCAAAAAGTGTGTTTGGTGTCAAAAGAGGAGCATTGCTAATGAGAAATGATGGGAGGCAGTCTCTAATTTTGATTTCAACAATTAATATCTATAAGAAATGAAATGCAAGATGAAGGACTCCATTGTTTGTTAAATTCAATGAAGTCATGTTATAGATGGTCCATGGGCATTTCTTTCATAACAAATATAGTCATTAAAGATGAAGCAAAACTTAATTTCAAGGTTATTGCATGAAAATAGTCCAGGTAACAATAAGAGGAGCCCAATTCACATGAAGTGGTTATAATGTCTCCTGATTTAACAATTAATCCTGTTCACATTTGTACGGAATACAAACCATGATGAATAACTCCTTTGATTGACGGATTTAAATAGATTTAGAGTTTTTAATGGTCTTTATACTTGTTTGATTTAATCAATATAGTAGTTTGTTTAGCGACATGTGTTAATTTCATTATCAATGTGTCAAAAATTGTGTTTGGAGTCAAAACAGGGGCATTGGTAATGAGAAATGATGGGAGGCAGTCTCTAATTTTGAATTCGACAATTAATATCAATACGAAATGAAATTCAAGATCAAGGACTCCATTGTTTGTTAAATTGAATGAAGTCATGTTATAGATGGTACATGGGCATTTTTTTTCATAACAAAATAATCATTAATGATGAAGCAAAAGTTTATTTCAAGCTTATTGCATGAAAATAGTCCAGATAACAACAAAAGGAGCCTAATTCACATGAGGTGGTTATAATGTCACATGATTTAAGAATTAAACATGTTCACATTTGTACGAAATACAAACCATGATGAATGACTCCTTTGATTGACGGATTTAAATATATTTAGAGTTTTAATGGTCTTTATACTTGTTTGATTTAATCAATATAGTAGGTTGTTTAGCGACATGTGTTAATTTCATGAACAATGTGTCAAAAAAGTGTGTTTGGAGTCAAAAGAGGAGCATTGCTAATGAGAAATGATGGGAGGCAGTCTCTAATTTTGATTTCAATAATTAATATCGATAAGAAATGAAATGCAAGATGAAGGACTCCATTGTTTGTTAAATTCAATGAAGTCATGTTATAGATGGTCCATAGGCATTTCTTTCATAACAAATATAGTCATTAAAGATGAATCAAAACTTAATTTCAAAGTTATTGCATGAAAAATAGTCCTGGTAACAATTAGAAGACCTAATTTCCATGAGGTGATTACAATGTCTAGTGATTTAAGAATTAAACCAGTTCACATTTATACACAATGCAAACCATGATGAATGACTCCTTTGATTAACAGATTTAAGTAGATTTATATTTTTGATGGTCTTTATTGTTGTTTGATTCAATCAATATACTAGGTTGTTTAGCCATGTGTTAATTTCATGATCAATGTGTCAAAAAGTGTGTTTAGAGTCAAAAGAGGAGCATTGCTAATGAGAAATGATGGGAGGCAGTCTCTAATTTTGATTTCAACAATTAATATCTATAAGAAATGAAATGCAAGATGAAGGACTCCATTGTTTGTTAAATTGAATGAAGTCATGTTATAGATGGTCCATGGGCATTTTTTTCATAACAAAATAATCATTAATGATGAAGCAAAAGTTTATTTCAAGCTTCTTGCATGAAAATAGTCCAGGTAACAACAAGAGGAGCCTAATTCACATGAGGTGGATATAATGTCTCATGATTTAAGAATTAAACATGTTCACATTTGTACGGAATACAAACCATGATGAATGACTCCTTTGATTGACTGATTTAAATAGATTTAGAGTTTTAATGGTCTTTATACTTGTTTGATTTAATGAATATAGTAGGTTGTTTAGCGACATGTGTTAATTTCATGATCAATGTGTCAAAAAGTGTGTTTGGAGTTAAAAGAGGAGCATTGCTAATGAGAAATGATGGGAGGCAGTCTCTAATTTTGATTTCAACAACTAATATCGATATGAAATGAAATGCAAGATGAAGGACTCCATTGGTTGTTAAATTCAATGAAGTCATGTTATAAATGGTCCATGGGCATTTCTTTCTTAACAAATATATTCATTAAAGATGAAGTAAAACTTAATTTCAAGGTAATTGCATGAAAAATAGTCCTGGTAAGAATAAGAAGACCTAATATCCATGAGGTGATTACAATGTCTAGTGATTTAAGAATTAAACCAGTTCACATTTATACACAATGCAAACCATGATGAATGACTCCTTTAATTGACAGATTTAAATAGATTTATATTTTTGATGGTCTTTATTCTTGTTTGAGTCAATCAATATACTAGGTTGTTTAGCCACGTGTTAATTTCATGATCAATGTGTCAAAAAGTGTGTTTGGAGTCAAAAGAGGAGCATTGCTAATGAGAAATAATGGGAGGCTGTCTCTAATTTTGAATTCAAGAAATAATATCAATAAGAAATGAAATTCAAGATCAAGGACTCCATTGTTTGTTAAATTGAATGAATTCATGTTATAGATGGTCCATGGGCATTTTTTCCATAACAAAATAATCATCAATGATGAAGCAAAATTTTATTTCAAAGTTATTGCATGAAAATAGTCCAGGTAACAATAAGAGGAGCCTAATTCACATGAAGTGTATATAATCTCTATTAATTTAAGAATTAATCCTGTTCACATTTGAACGGAATACAAAGCATGATGAATGACTCCTTTGATTGATGAATTTAAATAGATTTAGAGTTTTAATGGTCTTTATACTTGTTTGATTTAATCAATATACTAGGTTGTTTAGCGACATGTGTTAATTTCATGATCAATGTGTCAAAAAGTGTGTTTGGAGTCAAAAGAGGAGCATTGCTAATGAGAAATGATGGGAGGCAGTCTCTAATTTTGAATTCGACAATTAATATCAATACGAAATGAAATTCAAGATCAAGGACTCCATTGTTTGTTAAATTGAATGAAGTCATGTTATAGATGGTCCATGGGCATTTTTTTCATAACAAAATAATCATTAATGATGAAGCAAAAGTTTATTTCAAGCTTCTTGCATGAAAATAGTCCAGGTAACAACAAGAGGAGCCTAATTCACATGAGGTGGATATAATGTCTCATGATTTAAGAATTAAACATGTTCACATTTGTACGGAATACAAACCATGATGAATGACTCCTTTGATTGACTGATTTAAATAGATTTAGAGTTTTAATGGTCTTTATACTTGTTTGATTTAATGAATATAGTAGGTTGTTTAGCGACATGTGTTAATTTCATGATCAATGTGTCAAAAAGTGTGTTTGGAGTCAAAAGAGGAGCATTGCTAATGAGAAATGATGGGAGGCAGTCTCTAATTTTGATTTCAACAATTAATATCGATATGAAATGAAATGCAAGATGAAGGACTCCATTGGTTGTTAAATTCAATGAAGTCATGTTATAAATGGTCCATGGGCATTTCTTTCTTAACAAATATATTCATTAACGATGAAGTAAAACTTAATTTCAAGGTAATTGCATGAAAAATAGTCCTGGCAAGAATAAGAAGACCTAATATCCATGAGGTGATTACAATGTCTAGTGATTTAAGAATTAAACCAGTTCACATTTATACACAATGCAAACCATGATGAATGACTCCTTTAATTGACAGATTTAAATAGATTTATATTTTTGATGGTCTTTATTCTTGTTTGAGTCAATCAATATACTAGGTTGTTTAGCCACGTGTTAATTTCATGATCAATGTGTCAAAAAGTGTGTTTGGAGTCAAAAGAGGAGCATTGCTAATGAGAAATAATGGGAGGCTGTCTCTAATTTTGAATTCAACAAATAATATCAATAAGAAATGAAATTCAAGATCAAGGACTCCATTGTTTGTTAAATTGAATGAATTCATGTTATAGAGATGGTCCATGGGCATTTTTTCCATAACAAAATAATCATCAATGATGAAGCAAAATTTTATTTCAAGGTTATTGCATGAAAATAGTCTAGGTAACGATAAGAGGAGCCTAATTCACATGAAGTGTATATAATGTCTCCTAATTTAAGAATTAATCCTGTTCACATTTGAACGGAATACAAAGCATGATGAATGACTCCTTTGATTGACGGATTTAAATAGATTTAGAGTTTTAATGGTCTTTATACTTGTTTGATTTAATCAATATAGTAGGTTGTTTAGCGACATGTGTTAATTTCATGATCAATATGTCAAAAAGTGTGTTTGGAGTCAAAAGAGGAGCATTGCTAATGAGAAATGATGGGAGGCAGTCTCTAATTTTGATTTCAACAATTAATATCTATAAGAAATGAAATGCAAGATGAAGGACTCCATTGTTTGTTAAATTCAATGAAGTCATGTTATAGATGGTCCATGGGCATTTCTTTCATAACAAATATAGTCATTAAAGATGAAGCAAAACTTAATTTCAAGGTTATTGCATGAAAAATAGTCCTGGTAACAATAAGAAGACCTAATTTCCATGAGGTGAATACAATGTCTAGTGATTTAAGAATTAAACTAGTTCATATTTATACACAACGCAAACCATGATGAATGACTCCTTTGATTGACAGATTCAAATAGATTTATATTTTTGATGGTCTTTATTCTTGTTTGATTCAATCAATATACTAGGTTGTTTAGCCACGTCTCAATTTCTTGATCAATGTGTCAAAAAGTGTGTTTGGAGTCAAAAGAGGAGCATTGCTAATGAGAAATAATGGGAGGCAGTCTCGAATTTTGAATTCAACAAATAATATCAATAAGAAATGAAATTCAAGATCAAGGACTCCATTGTTTGTTAAATTGAATGAATTCATGTTATAGATGGTCCATGGGCATTTTTTCCATAACAAAATAATCATCAATGATGAAGCAAAATTTTATTTCAAGGTTATTGCATGAAAATAGTCCAGGTAACAATAAGAGGGGCCTAATTCACATGAAGTGTATATAATGTCTCCTAATTTAAGAATTAATCCTGTTCACATTTGAACGGAATACAAAGCATGATGAATGACTCCTTTGATTGATGGATTTAAATGGATTTAGAGTTTTAATGGTCTTTATACTTGTTTGATTTAATCAATATACTAGGTTGTTTAGCGACATGTGTTAATTTCATGATCAATGTGTCAAAAAGTGTGTTTGAAGTCAAAAGAGGAGCATTGCTAATGAGAAATGATGGGAGGCAGTCTCTAATTTTGAATTCGACAATTAATATCAATACGAAATGAAATTCAAGATCAAGGACTCCATTGTTTGTTAAATTGAATGAAGTCATGTTATAGATGGTCCATGGGCATTTTTTTCATAACAAAATAATCATTAATGATGAAGCAAAAGTTTATTTCAAGCTTCTTGCATGAAAATAGTCTAGGTAACAACAAGAGGAGCCTAATTCACATGAGGTGGATATAATGTCTCATGATTTAAGAATTAAACATGTTCACATTTGTACGAAATACAAACCATGATGAATGACTCCTTTGATTGACGGATTTAAATAGATTTAGAGTTTTAATGGTCTTTATACTTGTTTGATTTAATGAATATAGTAGGTTGTTTAGCGACATGTGTTAATTTCATGATCAATGTGTGAAAAAGTGTGTTTGGAGTCAAAAGAGGAGCATTGCTAATGAGAAATGATGGGAGGCAGTCTCTAATTTTGATTTCAACAATTAATATCGATATGAAATGAAATGCAAGATGAAGGACTCCATTGGTTGTTAAATTCAATGAAGTCATGTTATAAATGGTCCATGGGCATTTCTTTCTTAACAAATATATTCATTAAAGATGAAGTAAAACTTAATTTCAAGGTAATTGCATGAAAAATAGTCCTGGTAACAATAAGAAGACCTAATTTCCATGAGGTGATTACAATGTCTAGTGATTTAAGAATTAAACCAGTTCACATTTGTACGGAATACAAACCATGATGAATGACTCCTTTAATTGACAGATTTAAATAGATTTAGAGTTTTAATGGTCTTTATACTCGTTTGATTTAATCAATATAGTAGTTTGGTTAGCGACATGTGTTAATTTCATGATCAATGTGTCAAAAAGTGTGTTTGGAGTCAAAAGAGGAGCATTGCTAATGAGAAATGATGGGAGGCAGTCTCTAATTTTGATTTCAACAATTAATATCGATAAGAAATGAAATGCAAGATAAAGGACTCCATTGTTTGTTAAATTCAATGAAGTCATGTTAAAGATGGTCCATGGGCATTTCTTTCATAACAAATATAGTCATTAAAGATGAAGCAAAACTTAATTTCAAGGTTATTGCATGAAAATAGTCCAGGTAACAATAAGAGGAGCCCAATTCACATGAAGTGGTTATAATGTCTCCTGATTTAACAATTAATCCTGTTCACATTTGTACGGAATACAAACCATGATGAATAACTCCTTTGATTGACGGATCTAAATAGATTTAGAGTTTTAATGGTCTTTATACTTGTTTGATTTAATCAATATAGTAGTTTGTTTAGCGACATGTGTTAATTTCATGATCAATGTGTCAAAAATTGAGTTTGGAGTCAAAAGAGGAGCATTGCTAATGAGAAATGATGGGAGGCAGTCTCTAATTTTGATTTCACAATTAATATCAATACGAAATGAAATTCAAGATCAAGGACTCCATTGTTTGTTAAATTGAATGAAGTCATGTTATAGATGGTCCATGGGCATTTTTTTCATAACAAAATAATCATTAATGATGAAGCAAAAGTTTATTTCAAGCTTATTGCATGAAAATAGTCCAGGTAACAACAAGAGGAGCCTAATTCACATGAGGTGGTTATAATGTCTCATGATTTATGAATTAAACATGTTCACACTTGTACGGAATACAAACCATGATGAATGACTCCTTTGATTTACAGATTTAAATATATTTAGAGTTTTAATGGTCTTTATACTTGTTTGATTTAATCAATATAGTAATTTGTTTAGCGACATGTGTTAATTTCATGAACAATGTGTCAAAAAGTGTGTTTGGAGTCAAAAGAGGAGCATTGCTAATGAGAAATGATGGGAGGCAGTCTCTAATTTTGATTTCAATAATTAATATCGATAAGAAATGAAATGCAAGATGAAGGACTCCATTGTTTGTTAAATTCAATGAAGTCATGTTATAGATGGTCCATAGGCATTTCTTTCATAACAAATATAGTCATTAAAGATGAATCAAAACTTAATTTCAAAGTTATTGCATGAAAAATAGTCCTGGTAACAATTAGAAGACCTAATTTCCATGAGGTGATTACAATGTCTAGTGATTTAAGAATTAAACCAGTTCACATTTATACACAATGCAAACCATGATGAATGACTCCTTTGATTGACATATTTAAGTAGATTTATATTTTTGATGGTCTTTATTGTTGTTTGATTCAATCAATATACTAGGTTGTTTAGCCATGTGTTAATTTCATGATCAATGTGTCAAAAAGTGTGTTTAGAGTCAAAAGAGGAGCATTGCTAATGAGAAATGATGGGAGGCAGTCTCTAATTTTGATTTCAACAATTAATATCTATAAGAAATGAAATGCAAGATGAAGGACTCCATTGTTTGTTAAATTCAATGAAGTCATGTTATAGATGGTCCATGGGCATTTCTTTCATAACAAATATAGTCATTAAAGATGAAGCAAAACTTAATTTCAAGGTTATTGCATGAAAAATAGTCCTGGTAACAATAAGAAGACCTAATTTCCATGAGGTGAATACAATGTCTAGTGATTTAAGAATTAAACTAGTTCATATTTATACACAACGCAAACCATGATGAATGACTCCTTTGATTGACAGATTTAAATAGATTTATATTTTTGATGGTCTTTATTCTTGTTTGATTCAATCAATATACTAGGTTGTTTAGCCACGTCTTAATTTCTTGATCAATGTGTCAAAAAGTGTGTTTGGAGTCAAAAGAGGAGCATTGCTAATGAGAAATAATGGGAGGCTGTCTCTAATTTTGAATTCAACAAATAATATCAATAAGAAATGAAATTCAAGATCAAGGACTCCATTGTTTGTTAAATTGAATGAATTCATGTTATAGATGGTCCATGGGCATTTTTTCCATAACAAAATAATCATCAATGATGAAGCAAAATTTTATTTCAAGGTTATTGCATGAAAATAGTCCAGGTAACAATAAGAGGAGCCTAATTCACATGAAGTGTATATAATCTCTCCTAATTTAAGAATTAATCCTGTTCACATTTGAACGGAATACAAAGCATGATGAATGACTCCTTTGATTGACGGATTTAAATAGATTTAGAGTTTTAATGGTCTTTATACTTGTTTGATTTAATCAATATAGTAGGTTGTTTAGCGACATGTGTTAATTTCATGATCAATGTGTCAAAAAGTGTGTTTGGAGTCAAAAGAGGAGCATTGCTAATGAGAAATGATGGGAGGCAGTCTCTAATTTTGATTTCAACAATTAATATCTATAAGAAATGAAATGCAAGATGAAGGACTCCATTGTTTGTTAAATTCAATGAAGTCATGTTATAGATGGTCCATGGGCATTTCTTTCATAACAAATATAGTCATTAAAGATGAAGCAAAACTTAATTTCAAGGTTATTGCATGAAAAATAGTCCTGGTAACAATAAGAAGAAGACCTAAATTTCCATGAGGTGAATACAATGTCTAGTGATTTAAGAATTAAACTAGTTCATATTTTATACACAACGCAAACCATGATGAATGACTCCTTTGATTGACAGATTTAAATAGATTTATATTTTTTTATGGTCTTTATTCTTGTTTGATTCAATCAATATACTAGGTTGTTTAGCGACACGTCTTAATTTCTTGATCAATGTGTCAAAAAGTGTGTTTGGAGTCAAAAGAGGAGCATTGCTAATGAGAAATAATGGGAGGCAGTCTCGAATTTTGAATTCAACAAATAATATCAATAAGAAATGAAATTCAAGATCAAGGACTCCATTGTTTGTTAAATTGAATGAATTCATGTTATAGATGGTCCATGGGCATTTTTTCCATAACAAAAATAATCATCAATGATGAAGCAAAATTTTATTTCAAGGTTATTGCATAAAAATAGTCCAGGTAACAATAAGAGGAGCCTAATTCACATGAAGTGTATATAATGTCTCCTAATTTAAGAATTAATCCTGTTCACATTTGAACGGAATACAAAGCATGATGAATGACTCCTTTGATTGATGGATTTAAATAGATTTAGAGTTTTAATGGTCTTTATACTTGTTTGATTTAATCAATATACTAGGTTGTTTAGCGACATGTGTTCATTTCATGATCAATGTGTCAAAAAGTGTGTTTGAAGTCAAAAGAGGAGCATTGCTAATGAGAAATGATGGGAGGCAGTCTCTAATTTTGAATTCAATAAATAATATCAATAAGAAATGAAATTCAAGATCAAGGACTCCATTGTTTGTTAAATTGAATGAATTCATGTTATAGATTGTCGATGGGCATTTTTTCCATAACAAAATAATCATTAATGATGAAGCAAAATTTTATTTCAAGGTTATTGCATGAAAATAGTGCAGATAACAATAAGAGGATCCTAATTCACATGAAGTGGTTATAATGTCTCCTGATTTAAGAATTAATCCTCTTCACATTTGTACGGAATACAAACCATGATGAATGACTCCTTTGATTGACGGATTTAAATAGATTTAGAGTTTTAATGGTCTTTATACTTGTTTGATTTCATCAATATAGTAGGTTGATTAGCGACATGTGTTAATTTCATGATCAATCTGTCAAAAAGTGTGTTTGAAGTCAAAAGAGGAGCATTGCTAATGAGAAATGATGGGAGGCAGTCTCTAATTTTGAATTCGACAATTAATATCAATACGAAATGAAATTCAAGATCAAGGACTCCATTGTTTGTTAAATTGAATGAAGTCATGTTATAGATGGTCCATGGGCATTTTTTTCATCACAAAATCATCATTAATGATGAAGCAAAAGTTTATTTCAAGCTTATTGCATGAAAATAGTCCAGGTAACAACAAGAGGAGCCTAATTCACATGAGGTGGATATAATGTCTCATGATTTAAGAATTAAACCTGTTTACATTTGTACGGAATACAAACCATGATGAATGACTCCTTTGATTGACGGATTTAAATAGATTTAGAGTTTTAATGGTCTTTATACTCGTTTGATTTAATCAATATAGTAGTTTGGTTTGCGACATGTGTTAATTTCATGATCAATGTGTCAAAAAGTGTGTTTGGTGTCAAAAGAGGAGCATTGCTAATGAGAAATGATGGGAGGCAGTCTCTAATTTTGATTTCAACAATTAATATCTATAAGAAATGAAATGCAAGATGAAGGACTCCATTGTTTGTTAAATTCAATGAAGTCATGTTATAGATGGTCCATGGGCATTTCTTTCATAACAAATATAGTCATTAAAGATGAAGCAAAACTTAATTTCAAGGTTATTGCATGAAAATAGTCCAGGTAACAATAAGAGGAGCCCAATTCACATGAAGTGGTTATAATGTCTCCTGATTTAACAATTAATCCTGTTCACATTTGTACGGAATACAAACCATGATGAATAACTCCTTTGATTGACGGATTTAAATAGATTTAGAGTTTTAATGGTCTTTATACTTGTTTGATTTAATCAATATAGTAGTTTGTTTAGCGACATGTGTTAATTTCATGATCAATGTGTCAAAAATTGTGTTTGGAGTCAAAACAGGGGCATTGGTAATGAGAAATGATGGGAGGCAGTCTCTAATTTTGAATTCGACAATTAATATCAATACGAAATGAAATTCAAGATCAAGGACTCCATTGTTTGTTAAATTGAATGAAGTCATGTTATAGATGGTACATGGGCATTTTTTTCATAACAAAATAATCATTAATGATGAAGCAAAAGTTTATTTCAAGCTTATTGCATGAAAATAGTCCAGATAACAACAAAAGGAGCCTAATTCACATGAGGTGGTTATAATGTCACATGATTTAAGAATTAAACATGTTCACATTTGTACGAAATACAAACCATGATGAATGACTCCTTTGATTGACGGATTTAAATATATTTAGAGTTTTAATGGTCTTTATACTTGTTTGATTTAATCAATATAGTAGGTTGTTTAGCGACATGTGTTAATTTCATGAACAATGTGTCAAAAAGTGTGTTTGGAGTCAAAAGAGGAGCATTGCTAATGAGAAATGATGGGAGGCAGTCTCTAATTTTGATTTCAATAATTAATATCGATAAGAAATGAAATGCAAGATGAAGGACTCCATTGTTTGTTAAATTCAATGAAGTCATGTTATAGATGGTCCATAGGCATTTCTTTCATAACAAATATAGTCATTAAAGATGAATCAAAACTTAATTTCAAAGTTATTGCATGAAAAATAGTCCTGGTAACAATTAGAAGACCTAATTTCCATGAGGTGATTACAATGTCTAGTGATTTAAGAATTAAACCAGTTCACATTTATACACAATGCAAACCATGATGAATGACTCCTTTGATTGACAGATTTAAGTAGATTTATATTTTTGATGGTCTTTATTCTTGTTTGATTCAATCAATATACTAGGTTGTTTAGCCACGTGTTAATTTCATGATCAATGTGTCAAAAAGTGTGTTTGGAGTCAAAAGAGGAGCATTGCTAATGAGAAATGATGGGAGGTAGTCTCTAATTTTGATTTCAACAGTTAATATCTATAAGAAATGAAATGCAAGATGAAGGACTCCATTGCTTGTTAAATTCAATGAAGTCATGTTATAGATGGTCCATGGGCATTTCTTTCATAACAAATATAGTCATTAAAGATGAAGCAAAACTTAATTTCAAGGTTATTGCATGAAAAATAGTCCTGGTAACAATAAGAAGACCTAATTTTCATGAGGTGAATACAATGTCTAGTGATTTAAGAATTAAAAAACTAGTTCATATTTATACACAACGCAAAACCATGATAAATGACTCCTTTGATTGACAGATTTAAATAGATTTATATTTTTTGATGGTCTTTATTCTTGTTTGATTCAATCAATATACTAGGTTGTTTAGCCACGTCTTAATTTCTTGATCAATGTGTCAAAAAGTGTGTTTGGAGTCAAAAGAGGAGCATTGCTAATGAGAAAAAATAGGAGGCTGTCTCTAATTTTGAATTCAACAAATTATATCAATAAGAAATGAAATTCAACATCAAGGACTCCATTGTTTGTTAAATTGAATGAATTCATGTTATAGATGGTCCATGGGCATTTTTTCCATAACAAAATAATCATCAATGATGAAGCAAAATTTTATTTCAAGGTTATTGCATGAAAATAGTGCAGATAACAATAAGAGGATCCTAATTCACATGAAGTGGTTATAATGTCTCCTGATTTAAGAATTAATCCTCTTCACATTTGTACGGAATACAAACCATGATGAATGACTCCTTTGATTGACGGATTTAAATTGATTTAGAGTTTTAATGGTCTTTATACTTGTTTGATTTAATCAATATAGTAGGTTGATTAGCGACATGTGTTAATTTCATTATCAATGTGTCAAAAAGTGTGTTTGGAGTCAAAACAGGAGCATTGCTAATGATAAATAATGGGAGGCAGTCTCTAATTTTGATTTCAACAATTAATATCGATATGAAATGAAATGCAAGATGAAGGACTCCATTGTTTCTTAAATTCAATGAAGTCATGTTATAGATGGTCCATGGGCATTTCTTTCATAACAAATATAGTCATTAAAGATGAAGCAAAACTTAATTTCAAGGTTATTGCATGAAAAATAGTCCTGGTAACAATAAGAAGACCTAATTTCCATGAGGTGAATACAATGTCTAGTGATTTAAGAATTAAACTAGTTAATATTTATACACAACGCAAACCATGATGAATGACTCCTTTGATTGACAGATTTAAATAGATTTATATTTTTGATGGTCCTTATTATTGTTTGATTCAATCAATATACTAGGTTGTTTAGCCACGTCTTAATTTCTTGATCAATGTGTCAAAAAGTGTGTTTTGGAGTCAAAAGAGGAGCATTGCTAATGAGAAAATAATGGGAGGCTGTCTCGAAATTTTGAATTCAACAAATAATATCAATAAGAAATGAAATTCAAGATCAAGGACTCCATTGTTTGTTAAATTGAATGAATTCATGTTATAGATTGTCGATGGGCATTTTTTCCATAACAAAATAATCATTAATGATGAAGCAAAATTTTATTTCAAGGTTATTGCATGAAAATAGTGCAGATAACAATAAGAGGATCCTAATTCACATGAAGTGGTTATAATGTCTCCTGATTTAAGAATTAATCCTCTTCACATTTGTACGGAATACAAACCATGATGAATGACTCCTTTGATTGACGGATTTAAATAGATTTAGAGTTTTAATTGTCTTTATACTTGTTTGATTTCATCAATATAGTAGGTTGATCAGCGACATGTGTTAATTTCATGATCAATGTGTCAAAAAGTGTGTTTGAAGTCAAAAGAGGAGCATTGCTAATGAGAAATGATAGGAGGCAGTCTCTAATTTTGAATTCGACAATTAATATCAATACGAAATGAAATTCAAGATCAAGAACTCCATTGTTTGTTAAATTGAATGAAGTCATGTTATAGATGGTCCATGGGCATTTTTTTCATCACAAAATCATCATTAATGATGAAGCAAAAGTTTATTTCAAGCTTATTGCATGAAAATAGTCCAGGCAACAACAAGAGGAGCCTAATTCACATGAGGTGGATATAATGTCTCATGATTTAAGAATTAAACCTGTTTACATTTGTACGGAATACAGACCATGATGAATGACTCCTTTGATTGACGGATTTAAATAGATTTAGAGTTTTAATGGTCTTTATACTTGTTTGATTTAATGAATATAGTAGGTTGTTTAGCGACATGTGTTAATTTCATGATCAATGTGTCAAAAAGTGTGTTTAGAGTCAAAAGAGGAGCATTGCTAATGAGAAATGATGGGAGGCAGTCTCTAATTTTGATTTCAACAATTAATATCTATAAGAAATGAAATGCAAGATGAAGGACTCCATTGTTTGTTAAATTCAATGAAGTCATGTTATAGATGGTCCATGGGCATTTCTTTCATAACAAATATAGTCATTAAAGATGAAGCAAAACTTAATTTCAAGGTTATTGCATGAATAATAGTCCTGGTAACAATAAGAAGACCTAATTTCCATGAGGTGAATACAATGTCTAGTGATTTAAGAATTAAACTAGTTCATATTTATACACAACGCAAACCATGATGAATGACTCCTTTGATTGACAGATTTAAAATAGATTTATATTTTTTTATGGTCTTTATTCTTGTTTGATTCAATCAATATACTAGGTTGTTTAGCCACGTCTTAATTTCTTGATCAATGTGTCAAAAAGTGTGTTTGGAGTCAAAAGAGGAGCATTGCTAATGAGAAATAATGGGAGGCAGTCTCGAATTTTGAATTCAACAAATAATATCAATAAGAAATGAAATTCAAGATCAAGGACTCCATTGTTTGTCAAATTGAATGAATTCATGTTATAGATGGTCCATGGGCATTTTTTCCATAACAAAATAATCATCAATGATGAAGCAAAATTTTATTTCAAGGTTATTGCATAAAAATAGTCCAGGTAACAATAAGAGGAGCCTAATTCACATGAAGTGTATATAATGTCTCCTAATTTAAGAATTAATCCTGTTCACATTTGAACGGAATACAAAGCATGATGAATGACTCCTTTGATTGATGGATTTAAATAGATTTAGAGTTTTAATGGTCTTTATACTTGTTTGATTTAATCAATATACTAGGTTGTTTAGCGACATGTGTTAATTTCATGATCAATGTGTCAAAAAGTGTGTTTGAAGTCAAAAGAGGAGCATTGCTAATGAGAAATGATGGGAGGCAGTCTCTAATTTTGAATTCAACAAATAATATCAATAAGAAATGAAATTCAAGATCAAGGACTCCATTGTTTGTTAAATTGAATGAATTCATGTTATAGATTGTCGATGCGCATTTTTTCCATAACAAAATAATCATTAATGATGAAGCAAAATTTTATTTCAAGGTTATTGCATGAAAATAGTCCAGATAACAATAAGAGGATCCTAATTCACATGAAGTGGTTATAATTTCTCCTGATTTAAGAATTAATCCTCTTCACATTTGTACGGAATACAAACCATGATGAATGACTCCTTTGATTGACGGATTTAAATAGATTTAGAGTTTTAATGGTCTTTATACTTGTTTGATTTCATCAATATAGTAGGTTGATTAGCGACATGTGTTAATTTCATGATCAATCTGTCAAAAAGTGTGTTTGAAGTCAAAAGAGGAGCATTGCTAATGAGAAATGATGGGAGGCAGTCTCTAATTTTGAATTCGACAATTAATATCAATACGAAATGAAATTCAAGATCAAGGACTCCATTGTTTGTTAAATTGAATGAAGTCATGTTATAGATGGTCCATGGGCATTTTTTTCATCACAAAATCATCATTAATGATGAAGCAAAAGTTTATTTCAAGCTTATTGCATGAAAATAGTCCAGGTAACAACAAGAGGAGCCTAATTCACATGAGGTGGTTATAATGTCTCATGATTTAAGAATTAAACATGTTCACATTTGTACGGAATACAAACCATGATGAATGACTCCTTTGATTGACGGATTTAAATAGATTTAGAGTATTAATGGTCTTTTATACTTGTTTGATTTAATGAATATATAGTAGGTTGTTTAGCGACATGTGTTAATTTCATGATCAATGTGTCAAAAAGTGTGTTTTGAGTCAAAAGAGGAGCATTGCTAATGAGAAATGATGGGAGGCAGTCTCTAATTTTGATTTCAACAATTAATATCCATATGAAATGAAATGCAAGATGAAGGACTCCATTGTTTGTTAAATTCAATGAAGTCATGTTATAAATGGTCCATGGGCATTTCTTTCTTAACAAATATAGTCATTAAAGATGAAGCAAAACTTAATTTCAAGGTTATTGCATGAAAAAATAGTCCTGGTAAACAATAAGAAGACCTAATTTCCATGAGGTGATTACAATGTCTAGTGATTTTAAGAATTAAACCAGTTCACATTTATACACTATGCAAACCATGATGAATGACTCCTTTTAATTGACAGATTTAAATAGATTTATATTTTTTGATGGTCTTTATTCTTGTTTGAGTCAATCAATATACTAGGTTGTTTAGCCACGTGTTAATTTCATGATCAATGTGTCAAAAAGTGTGTTTGGAGTCAAAAGAGTAGCATTGCTAATGAGAAATAATGGGAGACTGTCTCTAATTTTGAATTCAAACAAATAATATCAATAAGAAATGAAATTCAAGATCAAGGACTCCATTGTTTGTTAAATTGAATGAATTCATGTTATAGATGGTCCATGGGCATTTTTTCCATAACAAAAATAATCATCAATGATGAAGCAAAATTTTATTTCAAGGTTATTGCATGAAAATAGTCCTAGTAACAATAAGAGGGAGCCTAATTCACATGAAATGTATATAATGTCTCCTAATTTAAGAATTAATCCTGTTCACATTTTGAACGGAATACAAAGCATGATGATGAATGACTCCTTTGATTGACGGATTTAAATAGATTTAGAGTTTTAATGGGTCTTTATACTTGTTTGATTTAATCAATATACTAGGTTGTTTAGCGACGTGTTTAATTTCATGATCAATGTGTCAAAAAAGTGTGTTTGGAGTCAAAAGAGGAGCATTGCTAATGAGAAATGATGGGAGGCAGTCTCTAATTTTGATTTCAACAATTAATATCTATAAGAAATGAAATGCAAGATGAAGGACTCCATTTGTTTGTTAAATTCAATGAAGTCATGTTATAGATGGTCCATGGGCATTTCTTTCATAACAAATATAGTCATTAAAGATGAAGCAAAACTTAATTTCAAGGTTATTGCATGAAAAATAGTCCCTGGTAACAATAAGAGGAGCCTAATTCACATGAAGTGGTTATATAATGTCTCCTGATTTAACAAATTAATCCTGTTCACATTTTGTACGGAATACAAACCATGATGAATAACTTCTTTGATTGACGGATTTAAATAGATTTAGAGTTTTAATGGTCTTTATACTTGTTTGATTTAATCAATATACTAAGTTGTTTAACGACATGTGTTAATTTCATGATCAATGTGTCAAAAAAGTGTGTTTTTGAGTCAAAAGAGGAGCATTGCTAATGAGAAAATGATGGGAGGCAGTCTCTAATTTTGATTTCAACAACAATTAATATCGATATGAAATGAAATGCAAACATGAAGGACTCCATTGTTTGTTAAATTCAATGAAGTCATGTTATAAATGGTCCATGGGGCATTTCTTTCTTAACAAATATAGTCATTAAAGATGAAGCAAAAACTTAATTTCAAGGTTATATGCATGAAAAAATAGTCCTTGGTAACAATAAGAAGACCTAATTTCCATGAGGTGAATACAATGTCTAGTGATTTAAGAATTAAACTAGTTCATATTTATACACAACGCAAACCATGATGAATGACTCCTTTAATTGACAGATTTAAATAGATTTATATTTTTTGATGGTCTTTATTCTTGTTTGATTCAATCAATATACTAGGTTGTTTAGCCACGTCTTAATTTCTTGATCAATGTGTCAAAAAGTGTGTTTTGGAGTCAAAAGAGTAGCATTGCTAATGAGAAATAATGGGAGGCTGTCTCGAATTTTGAATTCAACAAATAATATCAATAAGAAATGAAATTCAAGATCAAGGACTCCATTGTTTGTTAAATTGAATGAATTCATGTTATAGATTGTCAATGGGCATTTTTTCCATAACAAAATAATCATTAATGATGAAGCAAAATTTTATTTCAAGGTTATTGCATGAAAATAGTCCAGATAACAATAAGAGGATCCTAATTCACATGAAGTGGTTATAATGTCTCCTGATTTAAGAATTAATCCCCTTCACATTTGTACGGAATACAAACCATGATGAATGACTCCTTTGATTGACGGATTTAAATAGATTTAGAGTTTTAATGGTCTTTATACTTGTTTGATTTAATCAATATAGTAGTTTGTTTAGCGACATGTGTTTAATTTCATGATCAATGTGTCAAAAAAATTGTGTTTTGGAGTCAAAACAGGGGCATTGGTAATGAGAAATGATGGGAGGCAGTCTCTAATTTTGAATTCGACAATTAATATCAATACGAAATGAAATTTCAAGATCAAGGACTCCATTGTTTGTTAAATTGAATGAAGTCATGTTATAGATGGTACATGGGCATTTTTTTCATAACAAAATAATCATTAATGATGAAGCAAAAGTTTATTTCAAAGCTTATTGCATGAAAAAAGTCCAGATAACAACAAAAAGGAGCCTAATTCACATGAGGTGGTTATAATGTCACATGATTTAAAGAATTAAACATGTTCACATTTGTACGAAATACAAACCATGATGAATGACTCCTTTGATTGACGGATTTTAAATATATTTAGAGTTTTAATGGTCTTTATACTTGTTTGATTTAATCAATATAGTAGGTTGTTTAGCGACATGTGTTAATTTCATGAACAATGTGTCAAAAAGTGTGTTTGGAGTCAAAAGAGGAGCATTGCTAAATGAGAAATGATGGGAGGCAGTCTCTAATTTTGATTTCAATAATTAATATCGATAAGAAAATGAAATGCAAGATGAAGGACTCCATTGTTTGTTAAATTCAATGAAGTCATGTTATAGATGGTCCATAGGCATTTCTTTCATAACAAATATAGTCATTAAAGATGAATCAAAACTTAATTTCAAAGTTATTGCATGAAAAATAGTCCTGGTAACAATTAGAAGACCTAATTTCCATGAGGTGATTACAATGTCTAGTGATTTAAGAATTAAACCAGTTCACATTTATACACAATGCAAACCATGATGAAAGACTCCTTTGATTGACAGATTTAAGTAGATTTATATTTTTGATGGTCTTTATTCTTGTTTGATTCAATCAATATACTAGGTTGTTTAGCCACGTGTTAATTTCATGATCAATGTGTCAAAAAGTGTGTTTGGAGTCAAAAGAGGAGCATTGCTAATGAGAAATTATGGGAGGCAGTCTCTAATTTTGATTTCAACAGTTAATATCTATAAGAAATGAAATGCAAGATGAAGGACTCCATTGTTTGTTAAATTCAATGAAGTCATGTTATAGATGGTCCCATGGGCATTTCTTTTCATAACAAATATAGTCATTAAAGATGAAGCAAAACTTAATTTCAAGGTTATTGCATGAAAAATAGTCCTGGTAACAATAAGAAGACCTAATTTCCATGAGGTGAATACAATGTCTAGTGATTTAAGAATTAAACTAGTTAATATTTATACACAACGCAAACCATGATGAATGACTCCTTTGATTGACAGATTTAAATAGATTTATATTTTTGATGGTCCTTATTATTGTTTGATTCAATCAATATACTAGGTTGTTTAGCCACGTCTTAATTTCTTGATCAATGTGTCAAAAAGTGTGTTTGGAGTCAAAAGAGGAGCATTGCTAATGAGAAATAATGGGAGGCTGTCTCGAATTTTGAATTCAACAAATAATATCAATAAGAAATGAAATTCAAGATCAAGGACTCCATTGTTTGTTAAATTGAATGAATTCATGTTATAGATTGTCGATGGGCATTTTTTCCATAACAAAATAATCATTAATGATGAAGCAAAATTTTATTTCAAGGTTATTGCATGAAAATAGTGCAGATAACAATAAGAGGATCCTAATTCACATGAAGTGGTTATAATGTCTCCTGATTTAAGAATTAATCCTCTTCACATTTGTACGGAATACAAACCATGATGAATGACTCCTTTGATTGACGGATTTAAATAGATTTAGAGTTTTAATTGTCTTTATACTTGTTTGATTTCATCAATATAGTAGGTTGATCAGCGACATGTGTTAATTTCATGATCAATGTGTCAAAAAGTGTGTTTGAAGTCAAAAGAGGAGCATTGCTAATGAGAAATGATAGGAGGCAGTCTCTAATTTTGAATTCGACAATTAATATCAATACGAAATGAAATTCAAGATCAAGGACTCCATTGTTTGTTAAATTGAATGAAGTCATGTTATAGATGGTCCATGGGCATTTTTTTCATCACAAAATCATCATTAATGATGAAGCAAAAGTTTATTTCAAGCTTATTGCATGAAAATAGTCCAGGCAACAACAAGAGGAGCCTAATTCACATGAGGTGGATATAATGTCTCATGATTTAAGAATTAAACCTGTTTACATTTGTACGGAATACAGACCATGATGAATGACTCCTTTGATTGACGGATTTAAATAGATTTAGAGTTTTAATGGTCTTTATACTTGTTTGATTTAATGAATATAGTAGGTTGTTTAGCGACATGTGTTAATTTCATGATCAATGTGTCAAAAAGTGTGTTTAGAGTCAAAAGAGGAGCATTGCTAATGAGAAATGATGGGAGGCAGTCTCTAATTTTGATTTCAACAATTAATATCTATAAGAAATGAAATGCAAGATGAAGGACTCCATTGTTTGTTAAATTCAATGAAGTCATGTTATAGATGGTCCATGGGCATTTCTTTCATAACACAAATATAGTCATTAAAGATGAAGCAAAACTTAATTTCAAGGTTATTGCATGAATAATAGTCCTGGTAACAATAAGAAGACCTAATTTCCATGAGGTGAATACAATGTCTAGTGATTTAAGAATTAAACTAGTTCATATTTATACACAACGCAAACCATGATGAATGACTCCTTTGATTGACAGATTTAAATAGATTTATATTTTTGATGGTCTTTATTCTTGTTTGATTCAATCAATATACTAGGTTGTTTAGCCACGTCTTAATTTCTTGATCAATGTGTCAAAAAGTGTGTTTGGAGTCAAAAGAGGAGCATTGCTAATGAGAAATAATGGGAGGCAGTCTCGAATTTTGAATTCAACAAATAATATCAATAAGAAATGAAATTCAAGATCAAGGACTCCATTGTTTGTTAAATTGAATGAATTCATGTTATAGATGGTCCATGGGCATTTTTTCCATAACAAAATAATCATCAATGATGAAGCAAAATTTTATTTCAAGGTTATTGCATAAAAATAGTCCAGGTAACAATAAGAGGAGCCTAATTCACATGAAGTGTATATAATGTCTCCTAATTTAAGAATTAATCCTGTTCACATTTGAACGGAATACAAAGCATGATGAATGACTCCTTTGATTGATGGATTTAAATAGATTTAGAGTTTTAATGGTCTTTATACTTGTTTGATTTAATCAATATACTAGGTTGATTAGCGACATGTGTTAATTTCATGATCAATGTGTCAAAAAGTGTGTTTGAAGTCAAAAGAGGAGCATTGCTAATGAGAAATGATGGGAGGCAGTCTCTAATTTTGAATTCAACAAATAATATCAATAAGAAATGAAATTCAAGATCAAGGACTCCATTGTTTGTTAAATTGAATGAATTCATGTTATAGATTGTCGATGTGCATTTTTTCCATAACAAAATAATCATTAATGATGAAGCAAAATTTTATTTCAAGGTTATTGCATGAAAATAGTCCAGATAACAATAAGAGGATCCTAATTCACATGAAGTGGTTATAATTTCTCCTGATTTAAGAATTAATCCTCTTCACATTTGTACGGAATACAAACCATGATGAATGACTCCTTTGATTGACGGATTTAAATAGATTTAGAGTTTTAATGGTCTTTATACTTGTTTGATTTCATCAATATAGTAGGTTGATTAGCGACATGTGTTAATTTCATGATCAATCTGTCAAAAAGTGTGTTTGAAGTCAAAAGAGGAGCATTGCTAATGAGAAATGATGGGAGGCAGTCTCTAATTTTGAATTCGACAATTAATATCAATACGAAATGAAATTCAAGATCAAGGACTCCATTGTTTGTTAAATTGAATGAAGTCATGTTATAGATGGTCCATGGGCATTTTTTTCATCACAAAATCATCATTAATGATGAAGCAAAAGTTTATTTCAAGCTTATTGCATGAAAATAGTCCAGGTAACAACAAGAGGAGCCTAATTCACATGAGGTGGTTATAATGTCTCATGATTTAAGAATTAAACATGTTCACATTTGTACGGAATACAAACCATGATGAATGACTCCTTTGATTGACGGATTTAAATAGATTTAGAGTTTTAATGGTCTTTATACTTGTTTGATTTAATGAATATAGTAGGTTGTTTAGCGACATGTGTTAATTTCATGATCAATGTGTCAAAAAGTGTGTTTTGAGTCAAAAGAGGAGCATTGCTAATGAGAAATGATGGGAGGCAGTCTCTAATTTTGATTTCAACAATTAATATCCATATGAAATGAAATGCAAGATGAAGGACTCCATTGTTTGTTAAATTCAATGAAGTCATGTTATAAATGGTCCATGGGCATTTCTTTCTTAACAAATATAGTCATTAAAGATGAAGCAAAATTTAATTTCAAGGTTATTGCATGAAAAATAGTCCTGGTAACAATAAGAAGACCTAATTTCCATGAGGTGATTACAATGTCTAGTGATTTAAGAATTAAACCAGTTCACATTTATACACTATGCAAACCATGATGAATGACTCCTTTAATTGACAGATTTAAATAGATTTATATTTTTGATGGTCTTTATTCTTGTTTGAGTCAATCAATATACTAGGTTGTTTAGCCACGTGTTAATTTCATGATCAATGTGTCAAAAAGTGTGTTTGGAGTCAAAAGAGGAGCATTGCTAATGAGAAATAATGGGAGACTGTCTCTAATTTTGAATTCAACAAATAATATCAATAAGAAATGAAATTCAAGATCAAGGACTCCATTGTTTGTTAAATTGAATGAATTCATGTTATAGATGGTCCATGGGCATTTTTTCCATAACAAAATAATCATCAATGATGAAGCAAAATTTTATTTCAAGGTTATTGCATGAAAATAGTCCTAGTAACAATAAGAGGAGCCTAATTCACATGAAGTGTATATAATGTCTCCTAATTTAAGAATTAATCCTGTTCACATTTGAACGGAATACAAAGCATGATGAATGACTCCTTTGATTGACGGATTTAAATAGATTTAGAGTTTTAATGGTCTTTATACTTGTTTGATTTAATCAATATAGTAGGTTGTTTAGCGACATGTGTTAATTTCATGATCAATGTGTCAAAAAGTGTGTTTGGAGTCAAAAGAGGAGCATTGCTAATGAGAAATGATGGGAGGCAGTCTCTAATTTTGATTTCAACAATTAATATCTATAAGAAATGAAATGCAAGATGAAGGACTCCATTGTTTGTTAAATTCAATGAAGTCATGTTATAGATGGTCCATGGGCATTTCTTTCATAACAAATATAGTCATTAAAGATGAAGCAAAACTTAATTTCAAGGTTATTGCATGAAAAATAGTCCTGGTAACAATAAGAGGAGCCTAATTCACATGAAGTGGTTATAATGTCTCCTGATTTAACAATTAATCCTGTTCACATTTGTACGGAATACAAACCATGATGAATAACTTCTTTGATTGACGGATTTAAATAGATTTAGAGTTTTAATGGTCTTTATACTTGTTTGATTTAATCAATATACTAGGTTGTTTAACGACATGTGTTAATTTCATGATCAATGTGTCAAAAAGTGTGTTTTGAGTCAAAAGAGGAGCATTGCTAATGAGAAATGATGGGAGGCAGTCTCTAATTTTGATTTCAACAATTAATATCGATATGAAATGAAATGCAAGATGAAGGACTCCATTGTTTGTTAAATTCAATGATGTCATGTTATAAATGGTCCATGGGCATTTCTTTCTTAACAAATATAGTCATTAAAGATGAAGCAAAACTTAATTTCAAGGTTATTGCATGAAAAATAGTCCTGGTAACAATAAGAAGACCTAATTTCCATGAGGTGAATACAATGTCTAGTGATTTAAGAATTAAACTAGTTCATATTTATACACAACGCAAACCATGATGAATGACTCCTTTTTAATTGACAGATTTAAAAATAGATTTATATTTTTGATGGTCTTTATTCTTGTTTGATTCAAATCAATATACTAGGTTGTTTAGCCACGTCTTAATTTCTTGATCAATGTGTCAAAAAGTGTGTTTGGAGTCAAAAGAGGAGCATTGCTAATGAGAAATAATGGGAGGCTGTCTCGAATTTTGAATTCAACAAATAATATCAATAAGAAATGAAATTCAAGATCAAGGACTCCATTGTTTGTTAAATTGAATGAATTCATGTTATAGATTGTCGATGGGCATTTTTTCCATAACAAAATAATCATTAATGATGAAGCAAAATTTTATTTCAAGGTTATTGCATGAAAATAGTCCAGATAACAATAAGAGGATCCTAATTCACATGAAGTGGTTATAATGTCTCCTGATTTAAGAATTAATCCCCTTCACATTTGTACGGAATACAAACCATGATGAATGACTCCTTTGATTGACGGATTTAAATAGATTTAGAGTTTTAATGGTCTTTATACTTGTTTGATTTCATCAATATAGTAGGTTGATTAGCGACATGTGTTAATTTCATGATCAATGTGTCAAAAAGTGTGTTTGAAGTCAACAGAGGAGCATTGCTAATGAGAAATGATGGGAGGCAGTCTCTAATTTTGAATTCGACAATTAATATCAATACGAAATGAAATTCAAGATCATGGACTCCATTGTTTGTTAAATTGAATGAAGTCATGTTATAGATGGTCCATGGGCATTTTTTTCATCACAAAATCATCATTAATGATGAAGCAAAAGTTTATTTCAAGCTTATTGCATGAAAATAGTCCAGGTAACAACAAGAGGAGCCTAATTCACATGAGGTGGATATAATGTCTCATGATTTAAGAATTAAACCTGTTTACATTTGTACGGAATACAAACCATGATGAATGACTCCTTTGATTGACGGATTTAAATAGATTTAGAGTTTTAATGGTCTTTATACTCGTTTGATTTAATCAATATAGTAGTTTGGTTTTGCGACATGTGTTAATTTCATGATCAATGTGTCAAAAAGTGTGTTTGGTGTCAAAAGAGGAGCATTGCTAATGAGAAATGATGGGAGGCAGTCTCTAATTTTGATTTCAACAATTAATATCTATATAGAAAATGAAATGCAAGATGAAGGACTCCATTGTTTGTTAAATTCAATGAAGTCATGTTATAGATGGTCCATGGGCATTTCTTTCATAACAAATATAGTCATTAAAGATGAAGCAAAACTTAATTTCAAGGTTATTGCATGAAAATAGTCCAGGTAACAATAAGAGGAGCCCAATTCACATGAAGTGGTTATAATGTCTCCTGATTTAACAATTAATCCTGTTCACATTTGTACGGAATACAAACCATGATGAATAACTCCTTTGATTGACGGATTTAAATAGATTTAGAGTTTTAATGGTCTTTATACTTGTTTGATTTAATCAATATAGTAGTTTGTTTAGCGACATGTGTTAATTTCATGATCAATGTGTCAAAAATTGTGTTTGGAGTCAAAACAGGGGCATTGGTAATGAGAAATGATGGGAGGCAGTCTCTAATTTTGAATTCGACAATTAATATCAATACGAAATGAAATTCAAGATCAAGGACTCCATTGTTTGTTAAATTGAATGAAGTCATGTTATAGATGGTACATGGGCATTTTTTTCATAACAAAATAATCATTAATGATGAAGCAAAAGTTTATTTTCAAGCTTATTGCATGAAAATAGTCCAGATATAACAACAAAAGGAGCCTAATTCACATGAGGTGGTTATAATGTGTCACATGATTTAAGAATTAAACATGTTCACATTTGTACGAAATACAAACCATGATGAATGACTCCTTTGATTGACGGATTTAAAATATATTTAGAGTTTTAATGGTCTTTATACTTGTTTGATTTAATCAATATAGTAGGTTGTTTAGCGACATGTGTTAATTTTCATGAACAATGTGTCAAAAAGTGTGTTTGGAGTCAAAAGAGGAGCATTGCTAATGAGAAATGATGGGGAGGCAGTCTCTAATTTTGATTTCAATAATTAATATCGATAAGAAATGAAATGCAAGATGAAGGACTCCATTGTTTGTTAAATTCAATGAAGTCATGTTATAGATGGTCCATAGGCATTTCTTTCATAACAAATATAGTCATTAAAGATGAATCAAAACTTAATTTCAAAGTTATTGCATGAAAAATAGTCCTGGTAACAATTAGAAGACCTAATTTCCATGAGGTGATTACAATGTCTAGTGATTTAAGAATTAAACCAGTTCACATTTATACACAATGCAAACCATGATGAATGACTCCTTTGATTGACAGATTTAAGTAGATTTATATTTTTGATGGTCTTTATTCTTGTTTGATTCAATCAATATACTAGGTTGTTTAGCCACGTGTTAATTTCATGATCAATGTGTCAAAAAGTGTGTTTGGAGTCAAAAGAGGAGCATTGCTAATGAGAAATGATGGGAGGCAGTCTCTAATTTTGATTTCAACAGTTAATATCTATAAGAAATGAAATGCAAGATGAAGGACTCCATTGTTTGTTAAATTCAATGAAGTCATGTTATAGATGGTCCATGGGCATTTCTTTCATAACAAATATAGTCATTAAAGATGAAGCAAAACTTAATTTCAAGGTTATTGCATGAAAAATAGTCCTGGTAACAATAAGAAGACCTAATTTTCATGAGGTGAATACAATGTCTAGTGATTTAAGAATTAAACTAGTTCATATTTATACACAACGCAAACCATGATAAATGACTCCTTTGATTGACAGATTTAAATAGATTTATATTTTTGATGGTCTTTATTCTTGTTTGATTCAATCAATATACTAGGTTGTTTAGCCACGTCTTAATTTCTTGATCAATGTGTCAAAAAGTGTGTTTGGAGTCAAAAGAGGAGCATTGCTAATGAGAAAAAATGGGAGGCTGTCTCTAATTTTGAATTCAACAAATTATATCAATAAGAAATGAAATTCAAGATCAAGGACTCCATTGTTTGTTAAATTGAATGAATTCATGTTATAGATGGTCCATGGGCATTTTTTCCATAACAAAATAATCATCAATGATGAAGCAAAATTTTATTTCAAGGTTATTGCATGAAAATAGTGCAGATAACAATAAGAGGATCCTAATTCACATGAAGTGGTTATAATGTCTCCTGATTTAAGAATTAATCCTCTTCACATTTGTACGGAATACAAACCATGATGAATGACTCCTTTGATTGACGGATTTAAATAGATTTAGAGTTTTAATGGTCTTTATACTTGTTTGATTTAATCAATATAGTAGGTTGATTAGCGACATGTGTTAATTTCATGATCAATGTGTCAAAAAGTGTGTTTGGAGTCAAAACAGGAGCATTGCTAATGATAAATAATGGGAGGCTGTCTCTAATTTTGAATTCAACAAATAATATCAATAAGAAATGAAATTCAAGATCAAGGACTCCATTGTTTGTTAAATTGAATGAATTCATGTTATAGATGGTCCATGGGCATTTTTTCCATAACAAAATAATCATCAATGATGAAGCAAAATTTTATTTCAAGGTTATTGCATGAAAATAGTCCAGATAACAATAATAGGATCCTAATTCACATGAAGTGGTTATAATGTCTCCTGATTTAAGAATTAATCCTCTTCACATTTGTACAGAATACAAACCATGATGAATGACTCCTTTGATTGACGGATTTAAATAGATTTAGAGTTTTAATGGTCTTTATACTTGTTTGATTTAATCAATATAGTAGGTTGATTAGCAACATGTGTTAATTTCATGATCAATGTGTCAAAAAGTGTGTTTGGAGTCAAAAGAGGAGCATTGCTAATGAGAAATGATGGGAAGCAGTCTCTAATTTTGAATTCGACAATTAATATCAATACGAAATGAAATTCAAGATCAAGGACTCCATTGTTTGTTAAATTGAATGAAGTCATGTTATAGATGGTCCATGGGCATTTTTTTCATAACAAAATAATCATTAATGATGAAGCAAAAGTTTATTTCAAGCTTATTGCATGAAAATAGTCCAGGTAACAATAAGAGGAGCCTAATTCACATGAGGTGGTTATAATGTCTCCTGATTTAAGAATTAATCCTGTTCACATTTGTACGGAATACAAACCATGATGAATAACTCCTTTGATTGACGGATTTAAATAGATTTAGAGTTTTAATGGTCTGTATACTTGTTTGATTTAATCAATATAGTAGGTTGTTTAGCGACATGTGTTAATTTCATGATCAATGTGTCAAAAAGTGTGTTTGGAGTCAAAAGAGGAGCATTGCTAATGAGAAATGATGGGAAGCAGTCTCTAATTTTGAATTCGACAATTAATATCAATACGAAATGAAATTCAAGATCAAGGACTCCATTGTTTGTTAAATTGAAAGAATTCATGTTATAGATTGTCCATGGGCATTTTTTCCATAACAAAATAATCATTAATGATGAAGCAAAATTTTATTTCAAGGTTATTGCATGAAAATAGTCCAGATAACAATAAGAGGAGCCCAATTCACATGAAGTGGTTATAATGTCTCCTGATTTAAGAATTAATCCTGTTCACATTTGTACGGAATACAAACCATGATGAATAACTCCTTTGATTGACGGATTTAAATAGATTTAGAGTTTTAATGGTCTTTATACTTGTTTGATTTAATCAATATAGTAGTTTGTTTAGCGACATGTGTTAATTTCATGATCAATGTGTCAACAATTGTGTTTGCAGTCAAAAGAGGAGCATTGCTAATGAGAAATGATGGGAAGCAGTCTCTAATTTTGAATTCGACAATTAATATCAATACGAAATGAAATTCAAGATCAAGGACTCCATTGTTTGTTAAATTGAATGAAGTCATGTTATAGATGGTCCATGGGCATTTTTTTCATAACAAAATAATCATTAATGATGAAGCAAAAGTTTATTTCAAGCTTATTGCATGAAAATAGTCCAGGTAACAACAAGAGGAGCCTAATTCACATGAGGTGGTTATAATGTCTCATGATTTAAGAATTAAACCTGTTCACATTTGTACGGAATACAAACCATGATGAATGACTCCTTTGATTGACAGATTTAAATAGATTTAGAGTTTTAATGGTCTGTATACTTGTTTGATTTAATCAATATAGTAGGTTGTTTAGCGACATGTGTTAATTTCATGATCAATGTGTCAAAAAGTGTGTTTGGAGTCAAAAGAGGAGCATTGCTAATGAAAAATGATGGGAGGCAGTCTCTAATTTTGATTTCAACAATTAATATCGATAACAAATGAAATGCAAGATAAAGGACTCCATTGTTTGTTAAATTCAATGAAGTCATGTTATAGATGGTCCATGGGCATTTCTTTCATAACAAATATAGTCATTAAAGATGAAGCAAAACTTAATTTCAACGTTATTGCATGAAAATAGTCCAGGTAACAATAAGAGGAGCCTAATTCACATGAAGTGGTTATAATGTCTCCTGATTTAACAATTAATCGTGTTCACATTTGTACGGAATACAAACCATGATGAATGACTCCTTTGATTGACGAATTTAAATAGATTTAGAGTTTTAATGGTCTTTATACTTGTTTGATTTAATCAATATAGTAGGTTGATTAGCGACATGTGTTAATTTCATGATCAATGTGTCAAAAAGTGTGTTTGGAGTCAAAAGAGGAGCATTGCTAATGAGAAATGATGGGAGGCAGTCTCTAATTTTGAATTCGACAATTAATATCAATACGAAATGAAATTCAAGATCAAGGACTCCATTGTTTGTTAAATTGAATGAAGTCATGTTATAGATGGTCCATGGGCATTTTTTTCATAACAAAATAATCATTAATGATGAAGCAAAAGTTTATTTCAAGCTTATTGCATGAAAATAGTCCAGGTAACAACAAGAGGAGCCTAATTCACATGAGGTGGTTATAATGTCTCATGATTTAAGAATTAAACATGTTCACATTTGTACGGAATACAAACCATGATGAATGACTCCTTTGATTGACGGATTTAAATAGATTTAGAGTTTTAATGGTCTTTATACTTGTTTGACTTAATGAATATAGTAGGTTGTTTAGCGACATGTGTTAATTTCATGATCAATGTGTCAAAAAGTGTGTTTGGAGTCAAAAGAGGAGCATTGCTAATGAGAAGTGAAGGGAGGCAGTCTCTAATTTTGATTTCAACAATTAATATCGATATGAAATGAAATGCACGATGAAGGACTCCATTGTTTGTTAAATTCAATGAAGTCATGTTATAAATGGTCCATGGCCATTTTTTTCTTAACAAATATAGTCATTAAAGATGAAGCAAAACTTTAATTTCAAGGTAATTGCATGAAAAAATAGTCCTGGTAACAATAAGAAGACCTAATTTCCATGAGGTGATTACAATGTCTAGTGATTTAAGAATTAAACCATTTCACATTTATACACAATGCAAACCATGATGAATGACTCCTTTAATTGACAGATTTAAATAGATTTAGATTTTTGATGGTCTTTATTCTTGTTTGATTCAATCAATATACTAGGTTGTTTAGCCACATGTGTTAATTTCATGATCAATGTGTCAAAAAGTGTGTTTTTGGAGTCAAAAGAGGAGCATTGCTAATGAGAAATAATGGGAGGCTGTCTCTAATTTTGAATTCAACAAATAATATCAATAAGAAATGAAATTCAAGATCAAGGACTCCATTGTTTGTTAAATTGAATGAATTCATGTTATAGATGGTCCATGGGCATTTTTTCCATAACAAAATAATCATCAATGATGAAGCAAAATTTTATTTCAAGGTTATTGCATGAAAATAGTTCAGGTAACAATAAGAGGAGCCTAATTCACATGAAGTGTATATAATGTCTCCTAATTTAAGAATTAATCCTGTTCACATTTGAACGGAATACAAACCATGATGAATGACTCCTTTGATTGACGGATTTAAATAGATTTAGAGTTTTAATGGTCTTTATACTTGTTTGATTTAATCAATATAGCAGGTTGTTTAGCGACATGTGTTAATTTCATGATCAATGTGTCAAAAAGTGTGTTTGGAGTCAAAAGAGGAGCATTGCTAATGAGAAATGATGGGAGGCAGTCTCTAATTTTGATTTCAACAATTAATATCAATAAGAAATGAAATGCAAGATGAAGGACTCCATTGTTTTGTTAAATTGAATGAAGTCATGTTATAGATGGTCCATGGGCATTTCTTTCATAACAAATATAATCATTAAAGATGAAGCAAAACTTAATTTCAAGGTTATTGCATGAAAAATAGTCCAGTAACAATAAGAAGACCTAATTCACATGAGGTGAATTACAATGTCTAGTGATTTAAGAATTAAACTGTTCACATATTTATACACAATACAAACCATGATGAATGACTCCTTTGATTGACGGATTTAAATAGATTTATATTTTTGATGGTCTTTATACTTGTTTGATTCAATCAATATACTAGGTTGTTTAGCCACGTCTTAATTTCTTGATCAATGTGTCAAAAAGTGTGTTTGGAGTCAAAAGAGGAGCATTGCTAATGAGAAATGATGGGAGGCTAGTCTCGAATTTTGAATTCAACAAATTATATCAATAAGAAATGAAATTCAAGATCAAGGACTCCATTGTTTGTTAAATTGAATGAATTCATGTTATAGATGGTCGATGGGCATTTTTTCATAACAAAATAATCATTAATGATGAAGCAAAAATTTTATTTCAAAGGTTATTGCATGAAAATAGTCCAGATAACAATAAGAAGGATCCTAATTTCACATGAAGTGGTTACAATGTCTCCTGATTTAAGAATTAAACCTCTTCACATTTGTACGGAATGCAAACCATGATGAATGACTCCTTTGATTGACGAAATTAAATAGATTTAGAGTTTTTTGATGGTCTTTATACTTGTTTGATTTCATCAATATAGTAGGTTGTTTAGCGACATGTGTTAATTTCATGATCAATGTGTCAAAAAGTGTGTTTGAAGTCAAAAGAGGAGCATTGCTAATGAGAAATGATGGGAGGCAGTCTCTAATTTTGAATTCGACAATTAATATCAATACGAAATGAAATTCAAGATCAAGGACTCCATTGTTTGTTAAATTGAATGAAGTCATGTTATAGATGGTCCATGGGCATTTTTTCCATAACAAAATAATCATTAATGATGAAGCAAAAGTTTATTTCAAGCTTATTGCATGAAAATAGTCCAGGTAACAACAAGAGGAGCCTAATTCACATGAGGTGGATATAATGTCTCATGATTTAAGAATTAAACCTGTTTACATTTGTACGGAATACAAACCATGATGAATGACTCCTTTGATTGACGGATTTAAATAGATTTAGAGTTTTAATGGTCTTTATACTCGTTTGATTTAATCAATATAGTAGTTTGGTTAGCGACATGTGTTAATTTCATGATCAATGTGTCAAAAAGTGTGTTTGGTGTCAAAAGAGGAGCATTGCTAATGAGAAATGATGGGAGGCAGTCTCTAATTTTGATTTCAACAATTAATATCTATAAGAAATGAAATGCAAGATGAAGGACTCCATTGTTTGTTAAATTCAATGAAGTCATGTTATAGATGGTCCATGGGCATTTCTTTCATAACAAATATAGTCATTAAAGATGAAGCAAAACTTAATTTCAAGGTTATTGCATGAAAATAGTCCAGGTAACAATAAGAGGAGCCCAATTCACATGAAGTGGTTATAATGTCTCCTGATTTAACAATTAATCCTGTTCACATTTGTACGGAATACAAACCATGATGAATTCGGCAATTAATATCAATACAAAATGAAATTCAAGATCAAGGACTCCATTGTTTGTTAAATTGAATGAAGTCATGTTATAGATGGTCCATGGGCAATTTTTTCATAACAAAATAATCATTAATGATGAAGCAAAATTTTATTTCAAGCTTATTGCATGAAAATAGTCCAGGTAACAACAAGAGGAGCCTAATTAACATGAGGTGGTTATAATGTCTCATGATTTAAGAATTAAACATGTTCACATTTGTACGGAATACAAACCATGATGAATGACTCCTTTGATTGATAGATTTAAATATATTTAAAGTTTTAATGGTCTTTATACTTGTTTGATTTAATCAATATAGTAGGTTGTTTAGCGACATGTGTTAATTTCATGAACAATGTGTCAAAAATTGTGTTTGGAGTCAAAAGAGAAGCATTGCTAATGAGAAATGATGGGAGGCAGTCTCTAATTTTGATTTCAATAATTAATATCGATAAGAAATTAAATGCAAGATGAAGGACTCCATTGTTTGTTAAATTCAATGAAGTCATGTTATAGATGGTCCATAGGCATTTCTTTCATAACAAATATAGTCATTAAAGATGAATCAAAACTTAATTTCAAAGTTATTGCATCAAAAATAGTCCTGGTAACAATTAGAAGACCTAATTTCCATGAGGTGATTACAATGTCTAGTGATTTAAGAATTAAACCAGTTCACATTTATACACAATGCAAACCATGATGAATGACTCCTTTGATTGACAGATTTAAGTAGATTTATATTTTTGATGGTCTTTATTCTTGTTTCATTCAATCAATATACTAGGTTGTTTAGCCACGTGTTAATTTCATGATCAATGTGTCAAAAAGTGTGTTTGGAGTCAAAAGAGGAGCATTGCTAATGAGAAATGATGGGAGGCAGTCTCTAATTTTGATTTCAACAATTAATATCTATAAGAAATGAAATGCAAGATGAAGGACTCCATTGTTTGTTAAATTCAATGAAGTCATGTTATAGATGGTTCATGGGCATTTCTTTCATAACAAATATAGTCATTAAAGATGAAGCAAAACTTAATTTCAAGGTTATTGCATGAAAAATAGTCCTGGTAACAATAAGATGACCTAATTTCCATGAGGTGAATACAATGTCTAGTGATTTAAGAATTAAACTAGTTCATATTTATACACAATGCAAACCATGATGAATGACTCCTTTGATTGATAGATTTAAATAGATTTATATTTTTGATGGTCTTTATTCTTGTTTAATTGTCTTTATACTTGTTTAATTTCATCAATATAGTAGGTTGATTAGCGACATGTGTTAATTTCATGATCAATGTGTCAAAAAGTGTGTTTGAAGTCAAAAGAGGAGCATTGCTAATGGGAAATGATGGGAGGCAGTCTCTAATTTTGAATTCGACAATTAATATCAATACGAAATGAAATTCAAGATCAAGGACTCCATTGTTTGTTAAATTGAATGAAGTCATGTTATAGATGGTCCATGGGCATTTTTTTCATCACAATATCATCATTAATGATGAAGCAAAAGTTTATTTCATGCTTATTGCTTCAAAATAGTCCAGGTAACAACAAGAGGAGCCTAATTCACATGCGGTGGATATAATGTCTCATGATTTAAGAATTAAACCTGTTTACATTTGTACGGAATACAAACCATGATGAATGACTCCTTTGATTGACGGATTTAAATAGATTTAGAGTTTTAATGGTCTTTATACTTGTTTGATTTAATCAATATAGTAGGTTGATTAGCGACATGTGTTAATTTCATGATCAATGTGTCAAAAAGTGTGTTTGGAGTTAAAACAGGAGCATTGCTAATGATAAATAATGGGAGGCTGTCTCTAATTTTGAATTCAACAAATAATATCAATAAGAAATGAAATTCAAGATCAAGGACTCCATTGTTTGTTAAATTCAATGAATTCATGTTATAGATGGTCCATGGCCATTTTTTCCATAACAAAATAATCATCAATGATGAAGCAAAATTTTATTTCAAGGTTATTGCATGAAAATAGTCCAGGTAACAATAAGAGGAGCCTAATTCACATGAAGTGGTTATAATGTCTCTTAATTTAAGAATTAATCCTGTTCACATTTGAACGGAATACAAACCATGATGAATAACTCCTTTGATTGACGGATTTAAATAGATTTAGAGTTTTAATGGTCTTTATACTTGTTTGATTTAATCAATATAGTAGGTTGATTAGCAACATGTGTTAATTTCATGATCAATGTGTCAAAAAGTGTGTTTGGAGTCAAAAGAGGAGCATTGCTAATGAGAAATAATGGGAGGCTGTCTCTAATTTTGAATTCAACAAATAATATCAATAAGAAATGAAATTCAAGATCAAGGACTCCATTGTTTGTTAAATTGAAAGAATTCATGTTATAGATTGTCCATGGGCATTTTTTCCATAACAAAATAATCATTAATGATGAAGCAAAATTTTATTTCAAGGTTATTGCATGAAAATAGTCCAGATAACAATAAGAGGAGCCCAATTCACATGAAGTGGTTATAATGTCTCCTGATTTAAGAATTAATCCTGTTCACATTTGTACGGAATACAAACCATGATGAATAACTCCTTTGATTGACGGATTTAAATAGATTTAGAGTTTTAATGGTCTTTATACTTGTTTGATTTAATCAATATAGTAGTTTGTTTAGCGACATGTGTTAATTTCATGATCAATGTGTCAAAAATTGTGTTTGGAGTCAAAAGAGGAGCATTGCTAATGAGAAATGATGGGAAGCAGTCTCTAATTTTGAATTCGACAATTAATATCAATACGAAATGAAATTCAAGATCAAGGACTCCATTGTTTTTAAATTGAATGAAGTCATGTTATAGATGGTCCATGGGCATTTTTTTCATTACAAAATAATCATTAATGATGAAGCAAAAGTTTATTTCAAGCTTATTGCATGAAAATAGTCCAGATAACAACAAGAGGAGCCTAATTCACATGAGGTGGTTATAATGTCTCATGATTTAAGAATTAAACCTGTTCACATTTGTACGGAATACAAACCATGATGAATGACTCCTTTGATTGACGGATTTAAATATATTTAGAGTTTTAATGGTCTTTATACATGTTTGATTTAATCAATATAGTAGGTTGTTTAGCGACATGTGTTAATTTCATGAACAATGTGTCAAAAAGTGTGTTTGGAGTCAAAAGAGGAGCATTGTTAATGAGAAATGATGGGAGGCAGTCTCTAATTTTGATTTCAATAATTAGTATCGATAAGAAATGAAATGCAAGATGAAGGACTCCATTGTTTGTTAAATTCAATGAAGTCATGTTATAGATGGTCCATAGGCATTTCTTTCATAACAAATATAGTCATTAAAGATGAATCAAAACTTAATTTCAAAGTTATTGCATGAAAAATAGTCCTGGTAACAATAAGAAGACCTAATTTCCATGAGGTGAATACAATGTCTAGTGTTTTAAGAATTAAACTAGTTCACATTTATACACAATGCAAACCATGATGAATGACTCCTTTGATTGACAGAATTAAACAGATTTATATTTTTGATGGTCTTTATTCTTGTTTGAGTCAATCAATATACTAGGTTGTTTAGCCACGTGTTAATTTCATGATCAATGTGTCAAAAAGAGTGTTTGGAGTCAAAAGAAGAGCATTGCTAATGAGAAATAATGGGAGGCTGTCTCTAATTTTGAATTCAACAAATAATATCAATAAGAAATGAAATTCAAGATCAAGGACTCCATTGTTTGTTAAATTGAATGAATTCATGTTATAGATTGTCCGTGGGCATTTTTTCCATAACAAAATAATCATTAATGATGAAGCAAAAGTTTATTTCAAGCTTATTGCATGAAAATAGTCCAGGTAACAACAAGAGGAGCCTAATTCACATGAGGTGGATATAATGTCTCATGATTTAAGAATTAAACCTGTTCACATTTGTAAGAAATACAAACCATGATGAATAACTCCTTTGATTGACGGATTTAAATAGATTTACAGTTTTAATGGTCTTTATACTTGTTTGATTTAATCAATATACTACGTTGTTTAGGCACATGTGTTAATTTCATGATCAATGTGTCAAAAAGTGTGTTTGGAGTCAAAAGAGGAGCATTGCTAATGAGAAATGATGGGAGGCAATCTCTAATTTTGATTTCAACAATTAATATCAATAAGAAATGAAATTCAAGATGAAGGACTCCATTGTTTATTAAATTCAATGAAGTCATGTTATAGATGGTCCATGGGCATTTCTTTCATAACAAATATAGTCATTAAAGATGAAGCAAAACTTAATTTCAAGGTTATTGCATGAAAATAGTCCAGGTAACAATAAGAGGAGCCTAATTCACATGAAGTGGTTATAATGTCTCCTGATTTAACAATTAATCCTGTTCACATTTGTACGGAATACAAACCATGATGAATAACTCCTTTGATTGACGGATTTAAATAGATTTAGAGTTTTAATGGTCTTTATACTTGTTTGATTTAATCAATATACTAGGTTGTTTAGCAACATGTGTTAATTTCATGATCAATGTGTCAAAAAGTGTGTTTGGAGTCAAAAGAGGAGCATTGCTATTGAGAAATGATGGGATGCAGTCTCTAATCTTGAATTCGACAATTAATATCAATACGAAATGAAATTCAAGATCAAGGACTCCATTGTTTTTTAAATTGAATGAAGTCATGTTATAGATGGTCCATGGGCATTTTTTTCATAACAAAATAATCATTAATGATGAAGCAAAAGTTTATTTCAAGCTTATTGCATGAAAATAGTCCAGGTAACAACAAGAGGAGCCTAATTCACATGAGGTGGTTATAATGTCTCATGATTTAAGAATTAAACCTGTTCACATTTGTACGGAATACAAACCATGATGAATGACTCCCTTGATGGACAGATTTAAATAGATTTAGAGTTTTAATGGTCTTTATACTTGTTTGATTTAATCAATATAGTAGTTTGTTTAGCGACATGTGTTAATTTCATGATCAATGTGTCAAAAAGTGTGTTTGGAGTCAAAAGAGGAGCATTGCTAATGAGAAATGATGGGAGCCAGTCTTTAATTTTGATTTCAACAATTAATATCGATAAGAAATGAAATGCAAGATGAAGGACTCCATTGTTTGTTAAATTCAATGAAGTCATGTTATAAATGGTCCATGGGCATTTCTTTCATAACAAATATAGTCATTAAAGATGAAGCAAAACTTAATTTCAAGGTAATTGCATGAAAAATAGTCCTGGTAACAATAAGAAGACCTAATTTCCATGAGGTGATTACAATGTCTAGTGATTTAAGAATTAAACCAGTTCACATTTATACACAATGCAAACCATGATGAATGACTCCTTTGATTGACTGATTTAAATAGATTTATATTTTTCATGGTCTTTATTCTTGTTTGAGTCAATCAATATACTAGGTTGTTTAGCCACGTGTTAATTTCATTATCAATGTGTCAAAAAGTGTGTTTGGAGTCAAAAGAGGAGCATTACTAATGAGAAATAATGGGAGGCTGTCTCTAATTTTGAATTCAACAAATAATATCAATAAGAAATGAAATTCAAGATCAAGGACTCCATTGTTTGTTAAATTGAATGAATTCATGTTATAGATGGTCCATGGGCATTTTTTCCATAACAAAATAATCATCAAGGATGAAGCAAAATTTTATTTCAAGGTTATTGCATGAAAATAGTCCAGGTAAGAATAAGAGGAGCCTAATTCACATGAAGTGGTTATAATGTCTCCTAATTTAAGAATTAATCCTGTTCACATTTGAACGGAATACAAACCATGATGAATGACTCCTTTGATTGACGGATTTAAATAGATTTAGTGTTTTAATGGTCTTTATACTTGTTTGATTTAATCAATATAGTAGGTTGTTTAGCGACATTTGTTAATTTCATGATCAATGTGTCAAAAAGTGTGTTTGGAGTCAAAAGAGGAGCATTACTAATGAGAAATGATGGTAGGCAGTCTCTAATTTTGATTTCCACAATTAATATCTATAAGAAATGAAATGCAAGATGAAGGACTCCATTGTTTGTTAAATTCAATGAAGTCATGTTATAGATGGTCCATGGGCATTTCTTTCATAACAAATATAGTCATTAAAGATGAAGCAAAACTTAATTTCAAGGTTATTGCATAAAAATAGTCCTGGTAACAATAAGAAGACCTAATTTCCATGAGGTGAATACAATGTCTAGTGATTTAAGAATTAAAATAGTTCACATTTATACACAACGCAAACCATGATGAATGATTCCTTTGATTGACAGATTTAAATAGATTTATATTTTTTATGGTCTTTATTCTTGTTTGATTCAATCAATATACTAGGTTGTTTAGCCACGTGTTAATTTCTTGAGCAATGTGTCAAAAAGTGTGTTTGGAGTCAAAAGAGGAGCATTGCTAATGAGAAATAATGGGAGGCTGTCTCTAATTTTGAATTCAACAAATAATATCAATAAGAAATGAAAGTCAAGATCAAGGACTCCATTGTTTGTTAAATTGAATGAATTCATGTTATAGATTGTCCATGGGCATTTTTTCCATAACAAAATAATCATTAATGATGAAGCAAAATTTTATTTCAAGGTTATTGCATGAAAATAGTCCAGGTAAGAATAAGAGGAGCCTAATTCACATGAAGTGGTTATAATGTCTCCTTATTTAAGAATTAATCCTGTTCACATTTGAACGGAATACAAACCATGATGAATGACTCCTTTGATTGACGGATTTAAATAGATTTAGTGTTTTAATGGTCTTTATACTTGTTTGATTTAATCAATATAGTCGGTTGTTTAGCGACATTTGTTAATTTCATGATCAATGTGTCAAAAAGTGTGTTTGGAGTCAAAAGAGGAGCATTACTAATGAGAAATGATGGTAGGCAGTCTCTAATTTTGATTTCAACAATTAATATCTATAAGAAATGAAATGCAAGATGAAGGACTCCATTGTTTGTTAAATTCAATGAAGTCATGTTATAGATGGTCCATGGGCATTTCTTTTATAACAAATATAGTCATTAAAGATGAAGCAAAACTTAATTTCAAGGTTATTGCATAAAAATAGTCCTGGTAACAATAAGAAGACCTAATTTCCATGAGGTGAATACAATGTCTAGTGTTTTAAGAATTAAAATAGTTCACATTTATACACAACGCAAACCATGATGAATGACTCCTTTGATTGACAGATTTAAATAGATTTATATTTTTTATGGTCTTTATTCTTGTTTGATTCAATCAATATACTAGGTTGTTTAGCCACGTGTTAATTTCTTGAGCAATGTGTCAAAAAGTGTGTTTGGAGTCAAAAGAGGAGCATTGCTAATGAGAAATAATGGGAGGCTGTCTCTAATTTTGAATTCAACAAATAATATCAATAAGAAATGAAAGTTAAGATCAAGGACTCCATTGTTTGTTAAATTGAATGAATTCATGTTATAGATTGTCCATGGGCATTTTTTCCATAACAAAATAATCATTAATGATGAAGCAAAATTTTATTTCAAGGTTATTGCATGAAAATAGTCCAGATAACAATAAGAGGATCCTAATTCACATGAAGTGGTTATAATGTCTCCTGATTTAAAAATTAATCCTCTTCACATTTGTACGGAATACAAACCATGATGAATAACTCCTTTGATTGATGGATTTAAATAGATTTAGAGTTTTAATGGTCTTTATACTTGATTGATTTAATCAATATAGTAGGTTGATTAGCGACATGTGTTAATTTCATGATCAATGTGTCAAAAAGTGTGTTTGGAGTCAAAAGAGGAGCATTGCTAATGAGAAATGATGGGAGGCAGTCTCTAATTTTGAATTCAACAATTAATATCAATACGAAATGAAATTCAAGATCAAGAACTCCATTGTTTGTTAAATTGAATGAAGTCATGTTATAGATGGTCCATGGGCATTTTTTTCATAACAAAATAATCATTAATGATGAAGCAAAAGTTTATTTCAAGCTTATTGCATGAAAATAGTCCAGGTAACAACAAGAGGAGCCTAATTCACATGAGGTGGTTATAATGTCTCATGATTTAAGAATTAAACCTGTTCACATTTGTACGGAATACAAACCATGATGAATGACTCCTTTGATTGACGGATTTAAATAGATTTAGAGTTTTAATGGTCTTTATACTTGTTTGATTTAATGAATATAGTAGGTTGTTTAGCGACATGTGTTAATTTCATGATCAATGTGTCAAAAAGTGTGTTTGGAGTCAAAAGAGGAGCATTGCTAATGAGAAACGATGGGAGGCAGTCTCTAATTTTGAATTCGACAATTAATATCAATACGAAATGAAATTCAAGATCTAGGACTCCATTGTTTTTTAAATTGAATGAAGTCATGTTATAGATAGTCCATGGTCATTTTTTTCATAACAAAATAATCATTAATGATGAGGCAAAAGTTTATTTCAAGCTTATTGCATGAAAATAGTCCAGGTAACAACAAGAGGAGCCTAATTCACATGAGGTGGTTATAATGTTTCATGATTTAAGAATTAAACCTGTTCACATTTGTACGGAATACAAACCATGATGAATGACTCCCTTGATTGACGGATTTAAGTAGATTTAGAGTTTTAATGGTCTTTATACTTGTTTGATTTAATCAATATAGTAGGTTGTCTAGTGACATGTGTTAATTTCATGATCAATGTGTCAAAAAGTGTGTTTGTAGTCAAAAGAGGAGCATTGCTAATGAAAAATGATTGGAGGCAGTCTCTAGTTTTGATTTCAACAATTAATATCAATAAGAAATGAAATTCAAGATGAAGGACTCCATTTTTTGTTAAATTCAATGAAGTCATGTTATAGATGGTACATGGGCATTTCTTTCATAACAAATATAGTCATTAAAGATGAAGCAAAACTTAATTTCAAGGTTATTGCATGAAAATAGTCCAGGTAACAGTAAGAGGAGCCTAATTCACATGAAGTGGTTATAATGTCTCCTGATTTAACAATTAATCCTGTTCACATTTGTACGGAATACAAACCATGATGAATAACTCCTTGGATTGACGGATTTAAATAGATTTAGAGTTTTAATGGTCTTTATACTTGTTTGATTTAATCAATATACTAGGTTGTTTAGCGACATGTGTTAATTTCATGATCAATGTATCAAAAAGTGTGTTTGGAGTCAAAAGAGGAGCATTGTTATTGAGAAATGATGGGATGCAGTCTCTAATCTTGAATTCGACAATTAATATCAATACGAAATGAAATTCAAGATCAAGGACTCCATTGTTTTTTAAATTGAATGAAGTCATGTTATAGATGGTCCATGGGCATTTTTTTCATCACAAAATAATCATTAATGATGAAGCAAAACTTTATTTCAAGCTTATTGCATGAAAATAGTCCAGGTAACAACAAGAGGAGCCTAATTCACATGAGGGTGGTTATAATGTCTCATGATTTAAGAATTTAAACCTGTTCACATTTGTACGGAATACAAAACCATGATGAATAACTCCTTTGATTGACGGATTTTTAAATAGATTTAGAGTTTTAATGGTCTTTATACTTGTTTGATTTAATGAATATAGTAGGTTGTTTAGCGACATGTGTTAATTTCATGATCAATGTGTCAAAAAGTGTGTTTGGAGTCAAAAGAGGAGCATTGCTAATGAGAAACGATGGGAGGCAGTCTCTAATTTTGAATTCGACAATTAATATCAATACGAAATGAAATTCAAGATCTAGGACTCCATTGTTTTTTAAAATTGAATGAAGTCATGTTATAGATAGTCCATGGTCATTTTTTTCATAACAAAATAATCATTAATGATGAGGCAAAGTTTTATTTTCAAGCTTATTGCATGAAAATAGTCCAGGTAACAACAAGAGGAGCCTAATTCACATGAGGTGGTTATAATGTTTCATGATTTAAGAATTTAAACCTGTTCACATTTGTACGGAATACAAACCATGATGAATGACTCCCTTGATTTGACGGATTTAAGTAGATTTAGAGTTTTAATGGTCTTTATATACTTGTTTGATTTAATCAATATAGTAGGTTGTCTAGTGACATGTGTTAATTTCATGATCAATGTGTCAAAAAAAGTGTGTTTGTAGTCAAAAGAGGAGCATTGCTAATGAAAAATGATTGGAGGCAGTCTCTAGTTTTGATTTCAACAATTAATATCAATAAGAAATGAAATTCAAGATGAAGGACTCCATTTTTTGTTAAATTCAATGAAGTCATGTTATAGATGGTACATGGGCATTTCTTTCATAACAAATATAGTCATTAAAGATGAAGCAAAACTTAATTTCAAGGTTATTGCATGAAAATAGTCCAGGTAACAACCATAAGAGGAGCCTAATTCACATGAAGTGGTTATAATGTCTCCTGATTTAACAATTAATCCTGTTCACATTTGTACAGAATACAAACCATGATGAATAACTCCTTGGATTGACGGATTTAAATAGATTTAGAGTTTTAATGGTCTTTATACTTGTTTGATTTAATCAATATACTAGGTTGTTTAGCGACATGTGTTAATTTCATGATCAATGTGTCAAAAAGTGTGTTTGGAGTCAAAAGAGGAGCATTGTTATTGAGAAATGATGGGATGCAGTCTCTAATCTTGAATTCGACAATTAATATCAATACGAAATGAAATTCAAGATCAAGGACTCCATTGTTTTTTAAATTGAATGAAGTCATGTTATAGATGGTCCATGGGCATTTTTTTCATCACAAAATAATCATTAATGATGAAGCAAAACTTTATTTCAAGCTTATTGCATGAAAATAGTCCAGGTAACAACAAGAGGAGCCTAATTCACATGAGGTGGTTATAATGTCTCATGATTTAAGAATTAAACCTGTTCACATTTGTACGGAATACAAACCATGATGAATGACTCCCTTGATTGACGGATTTAAGTAGATTTAGAGTTTTAATGGTCTTTATACTTGTTTGATTTAATCAATATAGTAGGTTGTTTTTAGCGACATGTGTTAATTTCATGATCAATGTGTCAAAAAAAGTGTGTTTGGAGTCAAAAAGAGGAGCATTGCTAATGAGAAATGGATGGGAGCCAGTCTTTAATTTTGATTTCAACAATTAATATCGATAAGAAATGAAATGCAAGATGAAGGACTCCATTGTTTGTTAAATTCAATGAAGTCATGTTATAAATGGTCCATGGGCATTTCTTTCATAACAAATATAGTCATTAAAGATGAAGCAAAACTTAATTTCAAGGTAATTGCATGAAAAATAGTCCTGGTAACAATAAGAAGACCTAATTTCCATGAGGTGATTACAATGTCTAGTGATTTAAGAATTAAACCAGTTCACATTTATACACAATGCAAACCATGATGAATGACTCCTTTGATTGACAGATTTAAATAGATTTATATTTTTGATGGTCTTTATTGTTGTTTAAGTCAATCAATATACTAGGTTGTTTAGCCACGTGTTAATTTCATTATCAATGTGTCAAAAAGTGTGTTTGGAGTCAAAAGAGGAGCATTGCTAATGAGAAATAATGGGAGGCTGTCTCTAATTTTGAATTCAACAAATAATATCAATAAGAAATGAAATTCAAGATCAAGGACTCCATTGTTTGTTAAATTGAATGAATTCATGTTATAGATTGTCCATGGGCATTTTTTCCATAACAAAATAATCATTAATGATGAAGCAAAATTTTATTTCAAGGTTATTGCATGAAAATAGTGCAGATAACAAAAAGAGGATCCTAATTCACATGAAGTGGTTATAATGTCTCCTGATTTAAGAATTAATCCTCTTCACATTTGTACGGAATAAAAACCATGATGAATAACTCCTTTGATTGATGGATTTAAATAGATTTAGAGTTTTAATGGTCTTTATACTTGTTTGATTTAATCAATATAGTAGGTTGATTAGCGACATGTGTTAATTTCATGATCAATGTGTCAAAAAGTGTGTTTGGAGTCAAAAGAGGAGCATTGCTAATGAGAAATGATGGGAGGCAGTCTCTAATTTTGTATTCAACAATTAATATCAATACGAAATGAAATTCAAGATCAAGGACTCCATTGTTTGTTAAATTGAATGAAGTCATGTTATAGATGGTCCATGGGCATTTTTTTTTTCATAACAAAATAATCATTAATGATGAAGCAAAAGTTTATTTCAAGCTTATTGCATGAAAATAGTCCAGGTAACAACAAGAGGAGCCTAATTCACATGAGGTGGTTATAATGTCTCATGATTTAAGAATTAAACCTGTTCACATTTGTACGGAATACAAACCATGATGAATGACTCCTTTGATTGACGGATTTAAATAGATTTGGAGTTTTAATGGTCTTTATACTTATTTGATTTAATCAATATAGTAGGTTGATTAGCAACATGTGTTAATTTCATGAACAATGTGTCAAAAAGTGTGTTTGGAGTCAAAAGAGGAGCATTGCTAATGAGAAATGATGGAAGGCAGTCTCTAATTTTGATTTCAATAATTAATATCAATAAGAAATGAAATGCAACATGAAGGACTCCATTGTTTGTTAAATTCAATGAAGTCATGTTACAGATGGTCCATAGGCATTTCTTTCATAACAAATATAGTCATTAAAGATGAATCAAAACTTAATTTCAAAGTTATTGCATGAAAAATAGTCCTGGTAACATTAAGAAGACCTAATTTCCATGAGGTGAATACAATGTCTAGTGCTTTAAGAATTAAACTAGTTCACATTTATACACAATGCAAACCATGATGAATGACTCCTTTGATTGACAGATTTAAACAGATTTATATTTTTGATGGTCTTTATTCTTGTTTGAGTCAATCAATATACTAGGTTGTTTAGCCACGTGTTAATTTCATGATCAATGTGTCAAAAAGAGTGTTTGGAGTCAAAAGAGGAGCATTGCTAATGAGAAATAATGGGAGGCTATCTCTAATTTTGAATTCAACAAATAATATCAATAAGAAATGAAATTCAAGATCAAGGACTCTGTTGTTTGTTAAATTGAATGAATTCATGTTATAGATTGTCCGTGGGCATTTTTTCCATAACAAAATAATCATTAATGATGAAGCAAAATTTTATTTCAAGGTTATTGCATGAAAATAGTCCAGATAACAATAAGAGGATCCTAATTCACATGAAGTGGTTATAATGTCTCCTGATTTAAGAATTAATCCTCTTCACATTTGTACGGAATACAAACCATGATGAATAACTCCTTTGATTGACGGATTTAAATAGATTTACAGTTTTAATGGTCTTTATACTTGTTTGATTTAATCAATATACTACGTTGTTTAGGCACATGTGTTAATTTCATGATCAATGTGTTAAAAAGTGTGTTTGGAGACAAAAGAGGAGCATTGCTAATGAGAAATGATGGGAGGCAGTCTCTAATTTTGAATTTGACAATTAATATCAATACGAAATGAAATTCAAGATCAAGGACTCCATTGTTTGTTAAATTGAATGAAGTCATGTTATAGATGGTCCATGGGCATTTTTTTCATAACAAAATAATCATTAATGATGAAGCAAAAGTTTATTTCAAGCTTATTGCATGAAAATAGTCCAGGTAACAACAAGAGGAGCCTAATTCACATGAGGTGGTTATAATGTCTCATGATTTAAGAATTAAACCTGTTCACATTTGTACGGAATACAAACCATGATGAATGACTCCTTTGATTGACGGATTTAAATAGATTTGGAGTTTTAATGGTCTTTATACTTGTTTGATTTAATCAATATAGTAGGTTGTTTAGCGACATGTGTTAATTTCATGATCAATGTGTCAAAAAGTGTGTTTGGAGTCAAAAAAGGAGCATTGCTAATGAGAAATGATGGGAGGCAGTCTCTAATTTTGATTTCAACAATTAATATCAATAAGAAATGAAATGCAACATAAAGGACTCCATTGTTTGTTAAATTGAATGAAGTCATGTTATAGATGGTACATGGGCATTTCTTTCATAACAAATATAGTCATTAAAGATGAAGCAAAACTTAATTTCAAGGTTATTGCATGAAAATAGTCCAGGTAACAATAAGAGGAGCCTAATTCACATGAAGTGGTTATAATGTCTCCTGATTTAACAATTAATCCTGTTCGCATTTGTACGGAATACAAACCATGATGAATAACTCCTTTGATTGACGGATTTAAATAGATTTAGAGTTTTAATGGTCTTTATACTTGTTTGATTTAATCAATATACTAGGTTGTTTAACGACATGTGTTAATTTCATGATCAATGTGTCAAAAAGTGTGTTTGGAGTCAAAAGAGGGGCATTGCTATTGAGAAATGATGGGATGCAGTCTCTAATCTTGAATTCGACAATTAATATCAATACGAAATGAAATTCAAGATCAAGGACTCCATTGTTTTTTCAATTGAATGAAGTCATGTTATAGATGGTCCATGGGCATTTTTTTCATAACAAAATAATCATTAATGATGAAGCAAAAGTTTATTTCAAGCTTATTGCATGAAAATAGTCCAAGTAACAACAAGAGGAGCGTAATTCACATGAGGTGGTTATAATGTCTCATGATTTAAGAATTAAACCTGTTCACATTTGTACGGAATACAAACCATGATGAATGACTCCTTTGATTGACGGACTTAAAAAGATTTAGAGTTTTAATGGTCTTTATACTTGTTTGATTTAATCAATATAGTAGGTTGATTAGCCACATGTGTTAATTTCATGATCAATGTGTCAAAAAGTGTGTTTGGAGTTAAAAGAGGAGCATTGCTATTGAGAAATGATGGGAGGCAGTCTCTAATTTTGAATTCAACAATTAATATCAATACGAAATGAAATTCAAGATCAAGGACTCCATTGTTTTTAAATTGAATGAAGTCATGTTATAGATGGTCCATGGGCATTTTTTTCATAACAAAATAATCATTAATGATGAAGCAAAAGTTTATTTCAAGCTTATTGCATGAAAATAGTGTAGGTAACAACAAGAGGAGCCTAATTAACATGAGGTGGTTATAATGTCTCATGATTTACGAATTAAACCTATTAACATTTGTACGGAATACAAACCATGATGAATGACGCCTTTGATTGACGGATTTAAATAGATTTAGAGTTTTAATGGTCTTTATACTTGTTTGATTTAATCAATATAGTAGGTTGTTTAGCGACATGTGTTAATTTCATGATCAATGTGTCAAAAAGTGTGTTTGGAGTCAAAAGAGGAGCATTGCTAATGAGAAATGATGGGAGGCAGTCTCTAATTTTAAATTCAACAATTAATATCGATAAGAAACGAAATTGAAGATCAAGGACTCCATTGTTTGTTAAAGTGAATGAATTCATGTTATAGATGGTCCATGGGCATTTTTTTCATTGCAAAATAATCATTAATGATGAAGCAAAATTTTATTCCAAGCTTATTCAATGAAAATAGTCCAGGAAACAACAAGAGGAGCCTAATTCCCATGAGGTGGTTAGAATATCTCATGATTTAAGAATTAAACGTGTTCACATTTGTACGGAATACAAACTACGATGAATGACTCCTTTGATTGAGGGATTTAAATAGATTTAGAGCTTTAATGGTCTTTATACTTGTTTGATTTAATCAATATACTAGGTTGTTTAGCCACATGTGTTAATTTCATGATCAGTGTGTCAAAAAGTGTTTTTGGAGTCAAAAGAGGAGCATTGTTAATGAGAAGTGATGTGAGGCATGTTCTAATTTTGAATTCAACAATTAATATCAATAAGAAATGAAATTCAACATCAAGGACTCCATTGTGTTTTAAATTGAATGAATTCATGTTATAGATGGTCCATGTGCCCTTTTTTCATAACAAAATAATCATTAATGATGATGCAAAATTTAATTTCAAGGTTATTGCTTGAAAAATAGTCCTGGTAACAACAAGAGGAGCCTAATTCACATGAGGTGATTAGAATGTCTCCTGATTTATGAATTAATTCCTTACACATTTGTACGGAATACAAACCATGATAAATGACTCCTTTGATTGACGGATTTAAATAGATTTAGAGTTTTAATGGTCTTTATACTTGTTTGATTTAATCAGTATACTACGTTGTTTAGCCACATGTGTTAATTTCATGATCAATGTATCGAAAAGTGTTTTTGGCGTCAAAAGAGGGGCATTGCTAATGAGAAGTGATGTGCGGCATTCTCTAATTTTGAATTCAACAATTAATATAAATACGAAATTAAAATTCAAGATCAAGGACTCCTTTGTTTGTTAAATTGAATCAATTCATGTTATAGATGGTCCATGGGCACTTTTTTCATAACAAAATAATCATTAACGATGATGCAAAATTTAATTTCAACGTTATTGCTTGAAAAATGGTCCTAGTAACAACAAGAGGAGCCTAATTCACATGAGGTGATTAGAATGCCTCCTGATTTAAGAATTAAACGTGTTCACATTTGTACGGAATACAAACCATGATGAATGACTCCTTTGATTGAGGGATTTAAATAGATTTAGAGTTTTAATGGTCTTTATACTTGTTTGATTTAATCAATATACTAGGTTGTATAGCCACATGTGTTAATTTCATAATCAATGTGTTAAAAAATACGTTTGGAGTCAAAAGAGGAGCATTGCTAATGAGAAATGATGGGAGGCAGTCTCTAATTTTGAATTTAACAATTAATATCGATAGGAAATGAAATTGAAGATCAAGGACTCCATTGTTTGTTAGAGTGAATGAATTCATGTTATAGATGGTCCATGGGCATTTTTTTCATTACAAAATAATCATTGATGATGAAGCAAAATTTTATTTCAAGCTTATTGAATGAAAATAGTCCAGGTAACAACAAGAGGAGCCTAATTCACATGAGGTGGTTAGAATGTCTCATGATTTAAGAATTAAACCTGTTCACATTTGTACGGAATACAAACCATGATGAATGACTCCTTTGATTGAGGGATTTAAATAGATTTGGAGCTTTAATGGTCTTTATACTTTTTTTATTTAATCAATATACTAGGTTGTTTAGCCACATGTGTTAATTTCATGATCAGTGTGTCAAAAAGTGTTTTTGGAGTCAAAAGAGGAGCATTGCTAATGAGAAGTGATGTGAGGCATTTTCTAATTTTCAATTCAACAAATAATATCAATATGAAATGAAATTCAAGATCAAGGACTCCATTGTGTGTTAAATTGAATGAATTCATGTTATAGATGGTCCATGTGCACTTTTTTCATAGCAAAATAATCATTAATAATGAGGCAAAATTTAATTTCAACGTTATTGCTTGAAAAATAATCCTGGTAACAACAAGAGGAGCCTAATTCACATGAGGTGGTTAGAATGTCTCATGATTTAAGAATTAAACCTGTTCACATTTGTACGGAATACAAACCATGATGAATGACTCCTTTGATTGAAGGATTTAAATAGATTTCGAGCTTTAATGGTCTTTATACTTGTTTGATTTAGTCAATATACTAGGTTGTTTAGCCACATGTGTTAATTTCATGATCAGTGTGTCAAAAAGTGTTTTTGGAGTCAAAAGAGGAGCATTGCTAATGAGAAGTGATGTGAGGCATGTTCTAATTTTGAATTCAACAATTAATATCAATAAGAAATGAAATTCAACATCAAGGACTCCATTGTGTGTTAAATTGAATGAATTCATGTTATAGATGGTCCATGTGCACTTTTTTCATAACAAAATAATCATTAATGATGATGCACAATTTAATTTCAACGTTATTGCTTGAAAAATAATCCTGGTACCAACAGGAGGAGCCTAATGCACATGAGGTGATTAGAATGTCTCCTGATTTAAGAATTAAACCTGTTCACATCTGTATGAAATACAAACCATGATGAATGACTCCTTTGATTGACGGATTTAAATAGATTTAGAGTTTTAATGGTCTTTATACTTGTTTGATTTAATCAATATACTAGGTTGTTTAGCCACATGTGTTAATTTCATGATCAATGTGTCACAAAGTGCGTTTGGAGTCAAATGAGGAGCATTGCTAATGGGAAATGAGGGGAGGCTGTCTCTAATTTTGAATTCAACAATTAATATGAATAAGAAATGAAATTGAAGATCAAGGACTCCATTGTTTGTTAAAGTGAATGAATTCATGTGATAGATGGTGCATGGGCATTTTTTTCATAGCAAAATAATCATTAATGATGAAGCAAAATTTTATTTCGAGCTTATTGCACGAAAATAGTCCTGGTAACAACAAGAGGAGCCTAATTCACATGAGGTGGTTAGAATGTCTCATGATTTAAGAATTAAACCTGTTCACATTTGTACGGAATACAAACCATGATGAATGACTCCTTTGATTGACGGATTTAAATAGATTTAGAGTTTTAATGGTCTTTATACTTGTTTGATTTAATCAATATACTAGGTTGTATAGCCACATGTGTTAATTTCATAATCAATGTGTTAAAAAATACGTTTGGAGTCAAAAGAGGAGCATTGCTAATGAGAAATGATGGGAGGCAGTCTCTAATTTTGAATTTAACAATTAATATCGATAGGAAATGAAATTGAAGATCAAGGACTCCATTGTTTGTTAAAGTGAATGAATTCATGTTATAGATGGTCCATGGGCATTTTTTTCATTACAAAATAATCATTGATGATGAAGCAAAATTTTATTTCAAGCTTATTGAATGAAAATAGTCCAGGTAACAACAAGAGGAGCCTAATTCACATGAGGTGGTTAGAATGTCTCATGATTTAAGAATTAAACCTGTTCACATTTGTACGGAATACAAACCATGATGAATGACTCCTTTGATTGAGGGATTTAAATAGATTTGGAGCTTTAATGGTCTTTATACTTTTTTGATTTAATCAATATACTAGGTTGTTTAGCCACATGTGTTAATTTCATGATCAGTGTGTCAAAAAGTGTTTTTGGAGTCAAAAGAGGAGCGTTGCTAATGAGAAGTGATGTGAGGCATTTTCTAATTTTCAATTCAACAAATAATATCAATATGAAATGAAATTCAAGATCAAGGACTCCATTGTGTGTTAAATTGAATGAATTCATGTTATAGATGGTCCATCTGCACTTTTTTCATAGCAAAATAATCATTAATAATGAGGCAAAATTTAATTTCAACGTTATTGCTTGAAAAATAATCCTGGTAACAACAAGAGGAGCCTAATTCACATGAGGTGGTTAGAATGTCTCATGATTTAAGAATTAAACCTGTTCACATTTGTACGGAATACAAACCATGATGAATGACTCCTTTGATTGAAGGATTTAAATAGATTTCGAGCTTTAATGGTCTTTATACTTGTTTGATTTAGTCAATATACTAGGTTGTTTAGCCACATGTGTTAATTTCATGATCAGTGTGTCAAAAAGTGTTTTTGGAGTCAAAAGAGGAGCATTGCTAATGAGAAGTGATGTGAGGCATGTTCTAATTTTGAATTCAACAATTAATATCAATAAGAAATGAAATTCAACATCAAGGACTCCATTGTGTGTTAAATTGAATGAATTCATGTTATAGATGGTCCATGTGCACTTTTTTCATAACAAAATAATCATTAATGATGATGCACAATTTAATTTCAACGTTATTGCTTGAAAAATAATCCTGGTACCAACAGGAGGAGCCTAATGCACATGAGGTGATTAGAATGTCTCCTGATTTAAGAATTAAACCTGTTCACATCTGTACAAAATACAAACCATGATGAATGACTCCTTTGATTGATGGATTTAAATAGATTTAGAGTTTTAATGGTCTTTATACTTGTTTGATTTAATCAATATACTAGGTTGTTTAGCCGCATGTGTTAATTTCATGATCAATGTGTCACAAAGTGCGTTTGGAGTCAAAAGAGGAGCATTGCTAATGGGAAATGAGGGGAGGCTGTCTCTAATTTTGAATTCAACAATTAATATGAATAAGAAATGAAATTGAAGATCAAGGACTCCATTGTTTGTTAAAGTGAATGAATTCATGTGATAGATGGTGCATGGGCATTTTTTTCATAGCAAAATAATCATTAATGATGAAGCAAAATTTTATTTCGAGCTTATTGCACGAAAATAGTCCAGGTAACAACAAGAGGAGCCTAATTCACATGAGGTGGTTAGAATGTCTCATGATTTAAGAATTAAACCTGTTCACATTTGTACGGAATACAAACCATGATGAATGACTCCTTTGATTGACGGATTTAAATAGATTTAGAGCTTTAATGGTCTTTATACTTGTTTGATTTAATCAATATACTAGGTTGTTTAGCCACATGTGTTAATTTCGTGATCAGTGTGTCAAAAAGTGTTTTTGGAGTCAAAAGAGGAGCATTGCTAATGAGAAGTGATGTGAGGCATGTTCTAATTTTAAATTCAACAATTAATATCAATAAGAAATGAAATTCAACATCAAGGACTCCATTGTGTGTTAAATCGAATGAATTCATGTTATAGATGGTCCATGTGCCCTTTTTTCATAACAAAATAATCATTAATGATGATGCAAAATTTAATTTCAAGGTTATTGCTTGAAAAATAGTCCTGGTAACAACAAGAGGAGCCTAATTCACATGAGGTAGTCATAATGTCTCATGATTTAAGAATTAAACCTGTTCACGTTTGTACGGAATACAAACCATGATGAATGACTCCTTTGATTGACGGATTTAAATAGATTTAGAGTTTTAATGGTCTTTATACTTGTTTGATTTAATCAATATAGTAGGTTGTTTAGCGACATGTGTTAATTTCATGATCAATGTGTCAAAAAGTGTGTTTGGAGTCAAAAGAGGAGCATTGCTAATGAGAAGTGATGTGAGGCATGTTCTAATTTTGAATTCAACAATTAATATCAATAAGAAATGAAATTCAACATCAAGGACTCCATTGTGTTTTAAATTGAATGAATTCATGTTATAGATGGTCCATGTGCCCTTTTTTCATAACAAAATAATCATTAATGATGATGCAAAATTTAATTTCAAGGTTATTGCTTGAAAAATAGTCCTGGTAACAACAAGAGGAGCCTAATTCACATGAGGTGATTAGAATGTCTCCTGATTTATGAATTAATTCCTTACACATTTGTACGGAATACAAACCATGATGAATGACTCCTTTGATTGATGGATTTAAATAGATTTAGAGTTTTAATGGTCTTTATACTTGTTTCATTTAATCAGTATACTACGTTGTTTAGCCACATGTGTTAATTTCATGATCAGTGTATCGAAAAGTGTTTTTGGCGTCAAAAGAGGGGCATTGCTAATGAGAAGTGATGTGAGGCATTCTCTAATTTTGAATTCAACAATTAATATCAATACGAAATGAAATTCAAGATCAAGGACTCCTTTGTTTGTTAAATTGAATCAATTCATGTTATAGATGGTCCATGGGCACTTTTTTCATAACAAAATAATCATTAATGAGGATGCAAAATTTAATTTCAACGTTATTGCTTGAAAAATGGTCCTAGTAACAACAAGAGGAGCCTAATTCACATGAGGTGATTAGAATGCCTCCTGATTTAAGAATTAAACGTGTTCACATTTGTATGGAATACAAACCATGATGAATGACTCCTTTGAGTGAGGGATTTAAATAGATTTAGAGCTTTAATGGTCTTTATACTTGTTTGATTTAATCAATATACTAGGTTGTATAGCCACATGTGTTAATTTCATAATCAATGTGTTAAAAAATAGGTTTGGAGTCAAAAGAGGAGCATTGCTAATGAGAAATGATGGGAGGCAGTCTCTAATTTTGAATTTAACAATTAATATCGATAAGAAATGAAATTGAAGATCAAGGACTCCATTGTTTGTTAAAGTGAATGAATTCATGTTATAGATGGTCCATGAGCATTTTTTTCATTACAAAATAATCATTAATGATGAAGCAAAATTTTATTTCAAGCTTATTGAATGAAAATAGTCCAGGTAACAACAAGAGGAGCCTAATTCACATGAGGTGGTTAGAATGTCTCATGATTTAAGAATTAAACCTGTTCACATTTGTACGGAATACAAACCATGATGAATGACTCCTTTGATTGAGGGATTTAAATAGATTTGGAGCTTTAATGGTCTTTATACTTTTTTGATTTAATCAATATACTAGGTTGTTTAGCCACATGTGTTAATTTCATAATCAATGTGTTAAAAAATACGTTTGGAGTCAAAAGAGGAGCATTGCTAATGAGAAATGATGGGAGGCAGTCTCTAATTTTGAATTTAACAATTAATATCGATAGGAAATGAAATTGAAGATCAAGGACTCCATTGTTTGTTAGAGTGAATGAATTCATGTTATAGATGGTCCATGGGCATTTTTTTCATAACAAAATAATCCTTAATGATGATGCAAAATTTAATTTCAAGGTTATTGCTTGAAAAATAGTCCTGGTAACAACAAGAGGAGCCTAATTCACATGAGGTGATTAGAATGTCTCCTGATTTATGAATTAATTCTTTACACATTTGTACGGAATACAAACCATGATGAATGACTCCTTTGATTGACAGATTTAAATAGATTTAGAGTTTTAATGGTCTTTATACTTGTTTGATTTAATCAATATACTACGTTGTTTAGCCATATGTGTTAATTTCCTGATCAGTGTATCAAAAAGTGTTTTTGGCGTCAAAAGAGGAGCATTGCTAATGAGAAGTGATGTGCGGCATTCTCTAATTTTGAATTCAACAATTAATATCAATACGAAATGAAATTCAAGATCAAGGACTCCTTCGTTTGTTAAATTGAATGAATTCATGTTATAGATGGTCCATGGGCACTTTTTTCATAACAAAATAATCATTAATGATGATGCAAAATTTAATTTCAACGTTATTGCTTGAAAAATGGTCCTAGTAACAACAAGAGGAGCCTAATTCACATGAGGTGATTAGAATGGCTCCTGATTTAAGAATTAAACCTGTTCACATTTGTATGAAATACAAACTATGATGACTGACTCCTTTGATTAACGGATTTAAATAGATTTAGAGTTTTAATGGTCTTTATACTTGTTTGATTTAATCAATATACTAGGTTGTTTAGCCACATGTGTTAATTTCATAATCAATGTGTCAAAAAAAGCGTTTGGAGTCAAAAGAGGAGCGTTGCTAATGAGAAATGATTGGAAGCAGTCTCTAATTTTGAATTCAACAATTAATATCGATAAGAAATGAAATTGAAGATCAAGGACTCCATTGTTTGTTAAAGTGAATGAATTCATGTTATAGATGGTGCATGAGGATTTTTTTCATTACAAAATAATCATTAATGATGAAGCAAAATTTTATTTCAAGCTTATTGAATGAAAATAGTCCAGGTAACAACAAGAGGAGCCTAATTCACATGAGTTGGTTAGAATGTCTCATGATTTAAGAATTAAACATGTTCACATTTGTACGGAATACAAACCATGATGAATGACTCCTTTGATTGAGGGATTTAAATAGATTTAGAGCTTTAATGGTCTTTATACTTGTTTGATTTAATCAATATAATAGGTTGTTTAGCCACATGTGTTAATTTCATGATCAGTGTGTCAAAAAGTGTTTTTGGAGTCAAAAGAAGAGCATTGCTAATGAGAAGTGATGTGAGGCATGTTCTAATTTTGAATTCAACAATTAATATCAATAAGAAATGAAATTCAACATCAAGAACTCCATTGTGTGTTAAATTGAATGAATTCATGTTATAGATGGTCCATGTGCACTTTTTTCATAACAAAATAATCATTAATGATGATGCAAAATTTAATTTCAAGGTTATTGCTTGAAAAATAGTCTTGGTAACAACAAGAGGAGCCTAATTCACATGAGGTGGTTAGAATGTCTCATGATTTAAGAATTAAACCTGTTCACATTTGTACGGAATACAAACCATGATCAATGACTCCTTTGATTGACGGATTTAAATAGATTTAGAGTTTTAATGGTCTTTATACTTGTTTGATTTAATCAATATACTAGGTTGTTTAGCCACATGTGTTAATTTCATGATCAGTGTGTCAAAAAGTGTTTTTGGAGTCAAAAGAGGAGCATTGCTAATGAGAAGTGATGTGAGGCATGTTCTAATTTTGAATTCAACAATTAATATCAATAAGAAATGAAATTCAACATCAAGGACTCGATTGTGTGTTAAATTGAATGAATTCATGTTATAGATGGTCCATGTGCCCTTTTTTCATAACAAAATAATCATTAATGATGATGCAAAATTTAATTTCAAGGTTATTGCTTGAAAAATAGTCCTGGTAACAACAAGAGGAGCCTAATTCACATGAGGTGATTAGAATGTCTCTTGATTTATGAATTAATTCTTTACACATTTGTACGGAATACAAACCATGATGAATGAATCCTTTGATTGATGGATTTAAATAGATTTAGAGTTTTAATGGTCTTTATACTTGTTTGATTTAATCAGTATACTACGTTGTTTAGCCACATGTGTTAATTTCATGAGCAGTGTATCGAAAAGTGTTTTTGGCGTCAAAAGAGGGGCATTGCTAATGAGAAGTGATGTGAGGCATTCTCTAATTTTGAATTCAACAATTAATATCAATACGAAATGAAATTCAAGATCAAGGACTCCTTTGTTTGTTAAATTGAATGAATTCATGTTATAGATGGTCCATGGGCACTTTTTTCATAACAAAATAATCATTAATGATGATGCAAAATTTAATTTCAACGTTATTGCTTGAAAAATGGTCCTAGTAACAACAAGAGGAGCCCAATTCACATGAGGTGATTAGAATGGCTCCTGATTTAAGAATTAAACCTGTTCACATTTGTACGAAATACAAACCATGATGACTGACTCCTTTGATTGACGGATTTAAATAGATTTAGAGTTTTAATGGTCTTTATACTTGTTTGATTTAATCAATATACTAGGTTGTTTAGCCACATGTGTTAATTTCATAATCAATGTGTCAAAAAAAGCGTTTGGAGTCAAAAGAGGAGCGTTGCTAATGAGAAATGATTGGAAGCAGTCTCTAATTTTGAATTCAACAATTAATATCAATAAGAAATGAAATTCAACATCAAGGACTCCATTGTGTGTTAAATTGAATGAATTCATGTTATAGATGGTCCATGTGCCCTTTTTTCATAACAAAATAATCCTTAATGATGATGCAAAATTTAATTTCAAGGTTATTGCTTGAAAAATAGTCCTGGTAACAACAAGAGGAGCCTAATTCACATGAGGTGATTAGAATGTCTCCTGATTTATGAATTAATTCTTTACACATTTGTACGGAATACAAACCATGATGAATGACTCCTTTGATTGACAGATTTAAAGAGATTTAGAGTTTTAATGGTCTTTATACTTGTTTGATTTAATCAATATACTACGTTGTTTAGCCATATGTGTTAATTTCCTGATCAGTGTATCAAAAAGTATTTTTGGCGTCAAAAGAGGAGCATTGCTAATGAGAAGTGATGTGCGGCATTCTCTAATTTTGAATTCAACAATTAATATCAATACGAAATGAAATTCAAGATCAAGGACTCCTTCGTTTGTTAAATTGAATGAATTCATGTTATAGATGGTCCATGGGCACTTTTTTCATAACAAAATAATCATTAATGATGATGCAAAATTTAATTTCAACGTTATTGCTTGAAAAATGGTCCTAGTAACAACAAGAGGAGCCTAATTCACATGAGGTGATTAGAATGGCTCCTGATTTAAGAATTAAACCTGTTCACATTTGTATGAAATACAAACTATGATGACTGACTCCTTTGATTGACGGATTTAAATAGATTTAGAGTTTTAATGGTCTTTATACTTGTTTGATTTAATCAATATACTAGGTTGTTTAGCCACATGTGTTAATTTCATAATCAATGTGTCAAAAAAAGCGTTTGGAGTCAAAAGAGGAGCGTTGCTAATGAGAAATGATTGGAAGCAGTCTCTAATTTTGAATTCAACAATTAATATCAATAAGAAATGAAATTCAACATCAAGGACTCCATTGTGTGTTAAATTGAATGAATTCATGTTATAGATGGTCCATGTGCCCTTTTTTCATAACAAAATAATCCTTAATGATGATGCAAAATTTAATTTCAAGGTTATTGCTTGAAAAATAGTCCTGGTAACAACAAGAGGAGCCTAATTCACATGAGGTGATTAGAATGTCTCCTGATTTATGAATTAATTCTTTACACATTTGTACGGAATACAAACCATGATGAATGACTCCTTTGATTGACAGATTTAAAGAGATTTAGAGTTTTAATGGTCTTTATACTTGTTTGATTTAATCAATATACTACGTTGTTTAGCCATATGTGTTAATTTCCTGATCAGTGTATCAAAAAGTATTTTTGGCGTCAAAAGAGGAGCATTGCTAATGAGAAGTGATGTGCGGCATTCTCTAATTTTGAATTCAACAATTAATATCAATACGAAATGAAATTCAAGATCAAGGACTCCTTCGTTTGTTAAATTGAATGAATTCATGTTATAGATGGTCCATGGGCACTTTTTTCATAACAAAATAATCATTAATGATGATGCAAAATTTAATTTCAACGTTATTGCTTGAAAAATGGTCCTAGTAACAACAAGAGGAGCCTAATTCACATGAGGTGATTAGAATGGCTCCTGATTTAAGAATTAAACCTGTTCACATTTGTATGAAATACAAACTATGATGACTGACTCCTTTGATTGACGGATTTAAATAGATTTAGAGTTTTAATGGTCTTTATACTTGTTTGATTTAATCAATATACTAGGTTGTTTAGCCACATGTGTTAATTTCATAATCAATGTGTCAAAAAAAGCGTTTGGAGTCAAAAGAGGAGCGTTGCTAATGAGAAATGATTGGAAGCAGTCTCTAATTTTGAATTCAACAATTAATATCGATAAGAAATGAAATTGAAGATCAAGGACTCCATTGTTTGTTAAAGTGAATGAATTCATGTTATAGATGGTCCATGAGGATTTTTTTCATTACAAAATAATCATTAATGATGAAGCAAAATTTTATTTCAAGCTTATTGAATGAAAATAGTCCAGGTAACAACAAGAGGAGCCTAATTCACATGAGTTGGTTAGAATGTCTCATGATTTAAGAATTAAACATGTTCACATTTGTACGGAATACAAACCATGATGAATGACTCCTTTGATTGAGGGATTTTTAAATAGATTTAGAGCTTTAATGGTCTTTATACTTGTTTGATTTAATCAATATAATAGGTTGTTTAGCCACATGTGTTAATTTCATGATCAGTGTGTCAAAAAGTGTTTTTGGAGTCAAAAGAAGAGCATTGCTAATGAGAAGTGATGTGAGGCATGTTCTAATTTTGAATTCAACAATTAATATCAATAAGAAATGAAATTCAACATCAAGGACTCCATTGTGTGTTAAATTGAATGAATTCATGTTATAGATGGTCCTGTGCACTTTTTTCATAACAAAATAATCATTAATGATGATGCAAAATTTAATTTCAAGGTTATTGCTTGAAAAATAGTCTTGGGTAACAACAAGAGGAGCCTAATTCACACATGAGGTGGTTAGAAATGTCTCATGATTTAAGAATTAAACCTGTTCACATTTGTACGGAATACAAACCATGATCAATGACTCCTTTGATTGACGGATTTAAATAGATTTAGAGTTTTAATGGTCTTTATACTTGTTTGATTTAATCAATATACTAGGTTGTTTAGCCACATGTGTTAATTTCATGATCAGTGTGTCAAAAAGTGTTTTTGGAGTCAAAAGAGGAGCATTGCTAATGAGAAGTGATGTGAGGCATTTTCTAATTTTGAATTCAACAAATAATATCAATACGAAATGAAATTCAAGATCAAGGACTCCATTGTGTGTTAAATTGAATGAATTCATGTTATAGATGGTCCATGTGCACTTTTTTCATAACAAAATAATCATTAATGATGAGGCAAAATTTAATTTCAACGTTATTGCTTGAAAAATAATCCTGGTAACAGCAAGAGGAGCCTAATTCACATGAGGTGGTTAGAATGTCTCATGATTTAAGAATTACACGCGTTCACATTTGTACAGAATACAAACCATGATGAATGACTCCTTTGATTGAGGGATTTAAATAGATTTAGAGCTTTAATGGTCTTTATACTTGTTTGAGTTAATCAATATAATAGGTTGTTTGGCCACATGTGATAATTTCATGATCAGTGTGTCAAAAAGTGTTTTTGGAGTCAAAAAAAGAGCATTGCTAATGAGAAGTGATGTGAGGAATGTTTTAATTTTGAATTCAACAATTAATATCAATACGAAATGAAATTCAACATCAAGGACTCCATTGTGTGTTAAATTGAATGAATTCATGTTATAGATGGTGCATGTGCACTTTTTTCATAACAAAATAATCATTAATGATGAGGCAAAATTTAATTTCAACGTTATTGCTTTAAAAATAATCCTGGTAACAACTAGAGGAGCCTAATTCACATGAGGTGCTTAGAATGTCTCCTGATTTATGAATTAATTCTTTACACATTTGTACAGAAAAAAAACCATGATGAATGACTCCTTTGATTGACAGATTTAAATAGATTTAGAGTTTTAATGGTCTTTATACTTGTTTGATTTAATCAATATACTACGTTGTTTAGCCATATGTGTTAATTTCCTGATCAGTGTATCAAAAAGTGTTTTTGGCGTCAAAAGAGGAGCATTGCTAATGAGAAGTGATGTGAGGCATTCTCTAATTTTGAATTCAACAATTAATATCAATATGAAATGAAATTCAAGATCAAGGACTCCTTCGTTTGTTAAATTGAATGAATTCATGTTATAGATGGTCCATGGGCACTTTTTTCATAACAAAAATAATCATTAATGATGATGCAAAATTTAATTTCAACGTTATTGCTTGAAAAATGGTCCTAGTAGTAACAACAAGAGGAGCCTAATTTCACATGAGGTGATTAGAATGGCTCCTGATTTAAGAATTAAACCTGTTCACATTTGTACGAAATACAAACCATGATGACTGACTCCTTCGATTGACGGATTTAAATAGATTTAGAGTTTTAATGGTCTTTATACTTGTTTGATTTAATCAATATACTAGGTTGTTTAGCCACATGTGTTAATTTCATAATCAATGTGTCAAAAAAAAAGCGTTTGGAGTCAAAAAGAGGAGCGTTGCTAATGAGAAATGATTGGAAGCAGTCTCTAATTTTGAATTCAACAATTAATATCGATAAGAAATGAAATTGAAGATCAAGGACTCCATTGTTTGTTAAAGTGAATGAATTCATATTATAGATGGTCCATGAGGATTTTTTTCATTACAAAATAATCATTAATGATGAAGCAAAATTTTATTTCAAGCTTATTGAATGAAAATAGTCCAGGTAACAACAAGAGGAGCCTAATTCACATGAGTTGGTTAGAATGTCTCATGATTTAAGAATTAAACATGTTCACATTTGTACGGAATACAAACCATGATGAATGACTCCTTTGATTGAGGGATTTAAATAGATTTAGAGCTTTAATGGTCTTTATACTTGTTAGATTTAATCAATATAATAGGTTGTTTAGCCACATGTGTTAATTTCATGATCAGTGTGTCAAAAAGTGTTTTTGGAGTCAAAAGAAGAGCATTGCTAATGAGAAGTGATGTGAGGCATGTTCTAATTTTGAATTCAACAATTAATATCAATAAGAAATGAAATTCAACATCAAGGACTCCATTGTGTGTTAAATTGAATGAATTCATGTTATAGATGGTCCATGTGCACTTTTTTCATAACAAAATAATCATTAATGATGATGCAAAATTTAATTTCAAGGTTATTGCTTGAAAAAAAGTCTTGGTAACAACAAGAGGAGCCTAATTCACATGAGGTGGTTAGAATGTCTCATGATTTAAGAATTAAACCTGTTCACATTTGTACAGAATACAAAACCATGATCAATGACTCCTTTGATTGACGGATTTAAATAGATTTAGAGTTTTAATGGTCTTTTATACTTGTTTGATTTAATCAATATACTAGGTTGTTTAGCCACATGTGTTAATTTCATGATCAGTGTGTCAAAAAGTGTGTTTTTGGAGTCAAAAGAGGAGCATTGCTAATGAGAAGTGATGTGAGGCATTTTCTAATTTTGAATTCAACAAATAATATCAATACGAAATGAAATTCAAGATCAAGGACTCCATTGTGTGTTAAATTGAATGAATTCATGTTATAGATGGTCCATGTGCACTTTTTTCATAACAAAATAATCATTAATGATGAGGCAAAATTTAATTTCAACGTTATTGCTTGAAAAATAATCCTGGTAACAGCAAGAGGAGCCTAATTCACATGAGGTGGTTAGAATGTCTCATGATTTAAGAATTAAACGCGTTCACATTTGTACAGAATACAAACCATGATGAATGACTCCTTTGATTGAGGGATTTAAATAGATTTAGAGCTTTAATGGTCTTTATACTTGTTTGATTTAATCAATATAATAGGTTGTTTAGCCACATGTGGTAATTTCATGATCAGTGTGTCAAAAAGTGTTTTTGGAGTCAAAAGAAGAGCATTGCTAATGAGAAGTGATGTGAGGCATGTTCTAATTTTGAATTCAACAATTAATATCAATACGAAATGAAATTCAACATCAAGGACTCCATTGTGTGTTAAATTGAATGAATTCATGTTATAGATGGTCCATGTGCACTTTTTTCATAACAAAATAATCATTAATGATGAGGCAAAATTTAATTTCAACGTTATTGCTTCAAAAATAATCCTGGTAACAACTAGAGGAGCCTAATTCACATGAGGTGATTAGAATGTCTTCTGATTTATGAATTAATTCTTTACACATTTGTACGGAATACAAACCATGATGAATGACTCCTTTGATTGACAGATTTAAATAGATTTAGAGTTTTAATGGTCTTTATACTTGTTTGATTTAATCAATATACTACGTTGTTTAGCCATATGTGTTAATTTCCTGATCAGTGTATCGAAAAGTGTTTTTGGCGTCAAAAGAGGAGCATTGCTAATGAGAAGTGATGTGAGGCATTCTCTAATTTTGAATTCAACAATTAATATCAATACGAAATGAAATTCAAGATCAAGGACTCCTTTGTTTGTTAAATTGAATGAATTCATGTTATAGATGGTCCATGGGCACTTTTTTCATAACAAAACAATCATTAATGATGATGCAAAATTTAATTTCAACGTTATTGCTTGAAAAATAGTCTTAGTAACAACAAGAGGAGCCTAATTCACATGAGGTGATTAGAATGGCTCCTGATTTAAGAATTAAACCTGTTCACATTTGTACGAAATACAAACCATGATGACTGACTCCTTTGATTGACGGATTTAAATAGATTTAGTGTTTTAATGGTCTTTATACTTGTTTGATTTAATCAATATACTAGGTTGTTTGGCCACATGTGTTAATTTCATAATCAATGTGTCAAAAAAAGCGTTTGGAGTCAAAAGAGGAGCGTTGCTAATGAGAAATGATTGGAAGCAGTCTCTAATTTTGAATTCAACAATTAATATCGATAAGAAATGAAATTGAAGATCAAGGACTCCATTGTTTGTTAAAGTGAATGAATTCATGTTATAGATGGTCCTTGAGGATTTTTTTCATTACAAAATAATCATTAATGATGAAGCAAAATTTTATTTCAAGCTTATTGAATGAAAATAGTCCAGGTAACAACAAGAGGAGCCTAATTCACATGAGTTGGTTAGAATGTCTCATGATTTAAGAATTAAACATGTTCACATTTGTACGGAATACAAACCATGATGAATGACTCCTTTGATTGAGGGATTTAAATAGATTTAGAGCTTTAATGGTCTTTATACTTGTTTGATTTAATCAATATAATAGGTTGTTTAGCCACATGTGTTAATTTCATGATCAGTGTGTCAAAAAGTGTTTTTGGAGTCAAAAGAAGAGCATTGCTAATGAGAAGTGATGTGAGGCATGTTCTAATTTTGAATTCAACAATTAATATCAATAAGAAATGAAATTCAACATCAAGGACTCCATTGTGTGTTAAATTGAATGAATTCATGTTATAGATGGTCCATGTGCACTTTTTTCATAACAAAATAATCATTAATGATGATGCAAAATTTAATTTCAAGGTTATTGCTTGAAAAATAGTCTTGGTAACAACAAGAGGAGCCTAATTCACATGAGGTGGTTAGAATGTCTCATGATTTAAGAATTAAACCTGTTCACATTTGTACGGAATACAAACCATGATCAATGACTCCTTTGATTGACGGATTTAAATAGATTTAGAGTTTTAATGGTCTTTATACTTGTTTGATTTAATCAATATACTAGGTTGTTTAGCCACATGTGTTAATTTCATGATCAGTGTGTCAAAAAGTGTTTTTGGAGTCAAAAGAGGAGCATTGCTAATGAGAAGTGATGTGAGGCATTTTCTAATTTTGAATTCAACAAATAATATCAATACGAAATGAAATTCAAGATCAAGGACTCCATTGTGTGTTAAATTGAATGAATTCATGTTATAGATGGTCCATGTGCACTTTTTTCATAACAAAATAATCATTAATGATGAGGCAAAATTTAATTTCAACGTTATTGCTTGAAAAATAATCCTGGTAACAGCAAGAGGAGCCTAATTCACATGAGGTGGTTAGAATGTCTCATGATTTAAGAATTACACGCGTTCACATTTGTACAGAATACAAACCATGATGAATGACTCCTTTGATTGAGGGATTTAAATAGATTTAGAGCTTTAATGGTCTTTATACTTGTTTGAGTTAATCAATATAATAGGTTGTTTAGCCACATGTGATAATTTCATGATCAGTGTGTCAAAAAGTGTTTTTGGAGTCAAAAGAAGAGCATTGCTAATGAGAAGTGATGTGAGGCATGTTTTAATTTTGAATTCAACAATTAATATCAATACGAAATGAAATTCAACATCAAGGACTCCATTGTGTGTTAAATTGAATGAATTCATGTTATAGATGGTGCATGTGCACTTTTTTCATAACAAAATAATCATTAATGATGAGGCAAAATTTAATTTCAACGTTATTGCTTTAAAAATAATCCTGGTAACAACTAGAGGAGCCTAATTCACATGAGGTGCTTAGAATGTCTCCTGATTTATGAATTAATTCTTTACACATTTGTACAGAATACAAACCATGATGAATGACTCCTTTGATTGACAGATTTAAATAGATTTAGAGTTTTAATGGTCTTTATACTTGTTTGATTTAATCAATATACTACGTTGTTTAGCCATATGTGTTAATTTCCTGATCAGTGTATCAAAAAGTGTTTTTGGCGTCAAAAGAGGAGCATTGCTAATGAGAAGTGATGTGAGGCATTCTCTAATTTTGAATTCAACAATTAATATCAATACGAAATGAAATTCAAGATCAAGGACTCCTTCGTTTGTTAAATTGAATGAATTCATGTTATAGATGGTCCATGGGCACTTTTTTCATAACAAAATAATCATTAATGATGATGCAAAATTTAATTTCAACGTTATTGCTTGAAAAATGGTCCTAGTAACAACAAGAGGAGCCTAATTCACATGAGGTGATTAGAATGGCTCCTGATTTAAGAATTAAACCTGTTCACATTTGTACGAAATACAAACCATGATGACTGACTCCTTCGATTGACGGATTTAAATAGATTTAGAGTTTTAATGGTCTTTATACTTGTTTGATTTAATCAATATACTAGGTTGTTTAGCCACATGTGTTAATTTCATAATCAATGCGTCAAAAAAAGCGTTTGGAGTCAAAAGAGGAGCGTTGCTAATGAGAAATGATTGGAAGCAGTCTCTAATTTTGAATTCAACAATTAATATCGATAAGAAATGAAATTGAAGATCAAGGACTCCATTGTTTGTTAAAGTGAATGAATTCATATTATAGATGGTCCATGAGGATTTTTTTCATTACAAAATAATCATTAATGATGAAGCAAAATTTTATTTCAAGCTTATTGAATGAAAATAGTCCAGGTAACAACAAGAGGAGCCTAATTCACATGAGTTGGTTAGAATGTCTCATGATTTAAGAATTAAACATGTTCACATTTGTACGGAATACAAACCATGATGAATGACTCCTTTGATTGAGGGATTTAAATAGATTTAGAGCTTTAATGGTCTTTATACTTGTTAGATTTAATCAATATAATAGGTTGTTTAGCCACATGTGTTAATTTCATGATCAGTGTGTCAAAAAGTGTTTTTGGAGTCAAAAGAAGAGCATTGCTAATGAGAAGTGATGTGAGGCATGTTCTAATTTTGAATTCAACAATTAATATCAATAAGAAATGAAATTCAACATCAAGGACTCCATTGTGTGTTAAATTGAATGAATTCATGTTATAGATGGTCCATGTGCACTTTTTTTTCATAACAAAAATAATCATTAATGATGATGCAAAATTTAATTTCAAGGTTATTGCTTGAAAAATAGTCTTGGTAACAACAAGAGGAGCCTAATTCACATGAGGTGGTTAGAATGTCTCATGATTTAAGAATTAAACCTGTTCACATTTGTACAGAATACAAACCATGATCAATGACTCCTTTGATTGACGGATTTAAATAGATTTAGAGTTTTAATGGTCTTTATACTTGTTTGATTTAATCAATATACTAGGTTGTTTAGCCACATGTGTTAATTTCATGATCAGTGTGTCAAAAAGTGTTTTTGGAGTCAAAAGAGGAGCATTGCTAATGAGAAGTGATGTGAGGCATTTTCTAATTTTGAATTCAACAAATAATATCAATACGAAATGAAATTCAAGATCAAGGACTCCATTGTGTGTTAAATTGAATGAATTCATGTTATAGATGGTCCATGTGCACTTTTTTCATAACAAAATAATCATTAATGATGAGGCAAAATTTAATTTCAACGTTATTGCTTGAAAAATAATCCTGGTAACAGCAAGAGGAGCCTAATTCACATGAGGTGGTTAGAATGTCTCATGATTTAAGAATTAAACGCGTTCACATTTGTACAGAATACAAACCATGATGAATGACTCCTTTGATTGAGGGATTTAAATAGATTTAGAGCTTTAATGGTCTTTATACTTGTTTGATTTAATCAATATAATAGGTTGTTTAGCCACATGTGGTAATTTCATGATCAGTGTGTCAAAAAGTGTTTTTGGAGTCAAAAGAAGAGCATTGCTAATGAGAAGTGATGTGAGGCATGTTCTAATTTTGAATTCAACAATTAATATCAATACGAAATGAAATTCAACATCAAGGACTCCATTGTGTGTTAAATTGAATGAATTCATGTTATAGATGGTCCATGTGCACTTTTTTCATAACAAAATAATCATTAATGATGAGGCAAAATTTAATTTCAACGTTATTGCTTCAAAAATAATCCTGGTAACAACTAGAGGAGCCTAATTCACATGAGGTGATTAGAATGTCTTCTGATTTATGAATTAATTCTTTACACATTTGTACGGAATACAAACCATGATGAATGACTCCTTTGATTGACAGATTTAAATAGATTTAGAGTTTTAATGGTCTTTATACTTGTTTGATTTAATCAATATACTACGTTGTTTAGCCATATGTGTTAATTTCCTGATCAGTGTATCGAAAAGTGTTTTTGGCGTCAAAAGAGGAGCATTGCTAATGAGAAGTGATGTGAGGCATTCTCTAATTTTGAATTCAACAATTAATATCAATACGAAATGAAATTCAAGATCAAGGACTCCTTTGTTTGTTAAATTGAATGAATTCATGTTATAGATGGTCCATGGGCACTTTTTTCATAACAAAACAATCATTAATGATGATGCAAAATTTAATTTCAACGTTATTGCTTGAAAAATGGTCCTAGTAACAACAAGAGGAGCCTAATTCACATGAGGTGATTAGAATGGCTCCTGATTTAAGAATTAAACCTGTTCACATTTGTACGAAATACAAACCATGATGACTGACTCCTTCGATTGACGGATTTAAATAGATTTAGAGTTTTAATGGTCTTTATACTTGTTTGATTTAATCAATATACTAGGTTGTTTAGCCACATGTGTTAATTTCATAATCAATGTGTCAAAAAAAGCGTTTGGAGTCAAAAGAGGAGCGTTGCTAATGAGAAATGATTGGAAGCAGTCTCTAATTTTGAATTCAACAATTAATATCGATAAGAAATGAAATTGAAGATCAAGGACTCCATTGTTTGTTAAAGTGAATGAATTCATTTATAGATGGTCCATGAGGATTTTTTTCATTACAAAATAATCATTAATGATGAAGCAAAATTTTATTTCAAGCTTATTGAATGAAAATAGTCCAGGTAACAACAAGAGGAGCCTAATTCACATGAGTTGGTTAGAATGTCTCATGATTTAAGAATTAAACATGTTCACATTTGTACGGAATACAAACCATGATGAATGACTCCTTTGATTGAGGGATTTAAATAGATTTTAGAGCTTTAATGGTCTTTATACTTGTTAGATTTAATCAATATAATAGGTTGTTTAGCCACATGTGTTAATTTTCATGATCAGTGTGTCAAAAAGTGTTTTTGGAGTCAAAAGAAGAGCATTGCTAATGAGAAGTGATGTGAGGCATGTTCTCTAATTTTGAATTCAACAATTAATATCAATAAGAAATGAAATTCAACATCAAGGACTCCATTGTGTGTTAAATTGAATGAATTCATGTTATAGATGGTCCATGTGCACTTTTTTCATAACAAAAAATAATCATTAATGATGATGCAAAATTTTAATTTCAAGGTTATTGCTTGAAAAATAGTCTTGGTAACAACAAGAGGAGCCTAATTCACATGAGGTGGTTAGAATGTCTCTCATGATTTAAGAATTAAACCTGTTCACATTTGTACAGAATACAAACCATGATCAATGACTCCTTTGATTGACGGATTTAAATAGATTTAGAGTTTTAATGGTCTTTATACTTGTTTGATTTAATCAATATACTAGGTTGTTTAGCCACATGTGTTAATTTCATGATCAGTGTGTCAAAAAGTGTTTTTTTGAGTCAAAAGAGGAGCATTGCTAATGAGAAGTGATGTGAGAGGCATTTTCTAATTTTGAATTCAACAAATAATATCAATACGAAATGAAATTCAAGATCAAGGACTCCATTGTGTGTTAAATTGAATGAATTCATGTTATAGATGGTCCATGTGCACTTTTTTTCATAACAAAATAATCATTAATGATGAGGCAAAATTTAATTTCAACGTTATTGCTTGAAAAATAAATCCTGGTAACAGCAAGAGGAGCCTAATTCACATGAGGTGGTTAGAATGTCTCATGATTTAAGAATTAAAACGCGTTCACATTTGTACAGAATACAAACCATGATGAATGACTCCTTTGATTGAGGGATTTAAATAGATTTAGAGCTTTAATGGTCTTTATACTTGTTTGATTTAATCAATATAATAGGTTGTTTAGCCACATGTGGTAATTTCATGATCAGTGTGTCAAAAAGTGTTTTTGGAGTCAAAAGAAGAGCATTGCTAATGAGAAGTGATGTGAGGCATGTTCTAATTTTTGAATTCAACAATTTAATATCAATACGAAATGAAATTCAACATCAAGGACTCCATTGTGTGTTAAATTGAATGAATTCATGTTATAGATGGTGCATGTGCACACTTTTTTCATAACAAAATAAATCATTAATGATGAGGCAAAATTTTAATTTCAACGTTATTGCTTCAAAAAATAATCCTGGTAACAACTAGAGGAGCCTAATTCACATGAGGTGATTAGAATGTCTTCTGATTTATGAATTAATTCTTTACACATTTGTACGGAATAAAAACCATGATGAATGACTCCTTTGATTGACAGATTTAAATAGATTTAGAGTTTTAATGGTCTTTATACTTGTTTGATTTAATCAATATACTACGTTGTTTTTAGCCATATGTGTTAATTTTCTGATCAGTGTATCGAAAAGTGTTTTTGGCGTCAAAAGAGGAGCATTGCTAATGAGAAGTGATGTGAGGCATTCTCTAATTTTGAATTCAACAATTAATATCAATACGAAATGAAATTCAAGATCAAGGACTCCTTTGTTTGTTAAATTGAATGAATTCATGTTATAGATGGTCCATGGGCACTTTTTTCATAACAAAACAATCATTAATGATGATGCAAAATTTAATTTCAACGTTATTGCTTGAAAAATGGTCTTAGTAACAACAAGAGGAGCCTAATTCACATGAGGTGATTAGAATGGCTCCTGATTTAAGAATTAAACCTGTTCACATTTGTACGAAATACAAACCATGATGACTGACTCCTTTGATTGACGGATTTAAATAGATTTAGTGTTTTAATGGTCTTTATACTTGTTTGATTTAATCAATATACTAGGTTGTTTGGTCACATGTGTTAATTTCATAATCAATGTGTCAAAAAAAAAAGCGTTTTTGAGTCAAAAGAGGAGCGTTGCTAATGAGAAATGATTGGAAGCAGTCTCTAATTTTGAATTCAACAATTAATATCGATAAGAAATGAAATTGAAGATCAAGGACTCCATTGTTTGTTAAAGTGAGTGAATTCATGTTATAGATGGTCCTTGAGGATTTTTTTCATTACAAAATAATCATTAATGATGAAGCAAAATTTTATTTCAAGCTTATTGAATGAAAATAGTCCAGGTAACAACAAGAGGAGCCTAATTCACATGAGTTGGTTAGAATGTCTCATGATTTAAGAATTAAACATGTTCACATTTGTACAGAATACAAACCATGATGAATGACTCCTTTGATTGAGGGATTTAAATAGATTTAGAGCTTTAATGGTCTTTATACTTGTTTGATTTAATCAATATAATAGGTTGTTTAGCCACATGTGTTAATTTCATGATCAGTGTGTCAAAAAGTGTTTTTGGAGTCAAAAGAAGAGCATTGCTAATGAGAAGTGATGTGAGGCATGTTCTAATTTTGAATTCAACAATTAATATCAATAAGAAATGAAATTCAACATCAAGGACTCCATTGTGTGTTAAAATTGAATGAATTCATGTTATAGATGGTCCATGTGCACTTTTTTCATAACAAAATAATCATTAATGATGATGCAAAATTTAATTTCAAGGTTATTGCTTGAAAAATTGTCTTGGTAACAACAAGAGGAGCCTAATTCACATGAGGTGGTTAGAATGTCTCATGATTTAAGAATTAAACCTGTTCACATTTGTACGGAATACAAACCATGATCAATGACTCCTTTGATTGACGGATTTAAATAGATTTAGAGTTTTAATGGTCTTTATACTTGTTTTGATTTAATCAATATACTAGGTTGTTTAGCCACATGTGTTAATTTCATGATCAGTGTGTCAAAAAAGTGTTTTTGGAGTCAAAAGAGGAGCATTGCTAATGAGAAGTGATGTGAGGCATTTTCTAATTTTCAATTCAACAAATAATATCAATACGAAATGAAATTCAAGATCAAGGACTCCATTGTGTGTTAAATTGAATGAATTCATGTTATAGATGGTCCATGTGCACTTTTTTCATAACAAAATAATCATTAATGATGAGGCAAAATTTAATTTCAACGTTATTGCTTGAAAAATAATCCTGGTAACAGCAAGAGGAGCCTAATTCACATGAGGTGGTTAGAATGTCTCATGATTTAAGAATTAAACGCGTTCACATTTGTACAGAATACAAACCATGATGAATGACTCCTTTGATTGAGGGATTTAAATAGATTTAGAGCTTTAATGGTCTTTATACTTGTTTGAGTTAATCAATATAATAGGTTGTTTAGCCACATGTGATAATTTCATGATCAGTGTGTCAAAAAGTGTTTTTGGAGTCAAAAGAAGAGCATTGCTAATGAGAAGTGATGTGAGGCATGTTTTAATTTTGAATTCAACAATTAATATCAATACGAAATGAAATTCAACATCAAGGACTCCATTGTGTGTTTAAATTGAATGAATTCATGTTATAGATGGTGCAATGTGCACTTTTTTTCATAACAAAATAATCATTAATGATGAGGCAAAATTTAATTTCAACGTTATTGCTTTAAAAATAATCCTGGTAACCACTAGAGGAGCCTAATTCACATGAGGTGATTAGAATGTCTCCTGATTTATGAATTAATTCTTTACACATTTGTACAGAATACAAACCATGATGAATGACTCCTTTGATTGACAGATTTAAATAGATTTAGAGTTTTAATGGTCTTTTATACTTGTTTGATTTAATCAATATACTACGTTGTTTAGCCATATGTGTTAATTTCCTGATCAGTGTATCAAAAAGTGTGTTTTTGGCGTCGTCAAAAGAGGAGCATTGCTAATGAGAAGTGATGTGAGGCATTCTCTAATTTTGAATTCAACAATTAATATCAATACGAAATAAAATTCAAGATCAAGGACTCCTTCGTTTGTTAAATTGAATGAATTCATGTTATAGATGGTCCATGGGCACTTTTTTCATAACAAAATAATCATTAATGATGATGCAAAATTTAATTTCAACGTTATTGCTTGAAAAATGGTCCTAGTAACAACAAGAGGAGCCTAATTCACATGAGGTGATTAGAATGGCTCCTGATTTAAGAATTAAACCTGTTCACATTTGTACGAAATACAAACCATGATGACTGACTCCTTCGATTGACGGATTTAAATAGATTTAGAGTTTTAATGGTCTTTATACTTGTTTGATTTAATCAATATACTAGGTTGTTTAGCCACATGTGTTAATTTCATAATCAATGTGTCAAAAAAAGCGTTTGGAGTCAAAAGAGGAGCGTTGCTAATGAGAAACGATTGGAAGCAGTCTCTAATTTTGAATTCAACAATTAATATCGATAAGAAATGAAATTGAAGATCAAGGACTCCATTGTTTGTTAAAGTGAATGAATTCATGTTATAGATGGTGCATGAGGATTTTTTTCATTACAAAATAATCATTAATGATGAAGCAAAATTTTATTTCAAGCTTATTGAATGAAAAATAGTCCAGGTAACAACAAGAGGAGCCTAATTCACATGAGTTGGTTAGAATGTCTCATGATTTAAGAATTAAACATGTTCACATTTGTACGGAATACAAACCATGATGAATGACTCCTTTGATTGAGGGATTTAAAAATAGATTTAGAGCTTTAATGGTCTTTATACTTGTTAGATTTAATCAATATAATAGGTTGTTTTAGCCACATGTGTTAATTTCATGATCAGTGTGTCAAAAAGTGTTTTTGGGAGTCAAAAGAAGAGCATTGCTAATGAGAAGTGATGTGAGGCATGTTCTAATTTTGAATTCAACAATTAATATCAATAAGAAATGAAATTCAACATCAAGGACTCCATTGTGTGTTAAATTGAATGAATTCATGTTATAGATGGTCCATGTGCACTTTTTTCATAACAAAATAATCATTAATGATGATGCAAAATTTAATTTCAAGGTTATTGCTTGAAAAATAGTCTTGGTAACAACAAGAGGAGCCTAATTCACATGAGGTGGTTAGAATGTCTCATGATTTAAGAATTAAACCTGTTCACATTTGTACAGAATACAAACCATGATCAATGACTCCTTTGATTGACGGATTTAAATAGATTTAGAGTTTTAATGGTCTTTATACTTGTTTGATTTAATCAATATACTAGGTTGTTTAGCCACATGTGTTAATTTCATGATCAGTGTGTCAAAAAGTGTTTTTGGAGTCAAAAGAGGAGCATTGCTAATGAGAAGTGATGTGAGGCATTTTCTAATTTTGAATTCAACAAATAATATCAATACGAAATGAAATTCAAGATCAAGGACTCCATTGTGTGTTAAATTGAATGAATTCATGTTATAGATGGTCCATGTGCACTTTTTTCATAACAAAATAATCATTAATGATGAGGCAAAATTTAATTTCAACGTTATTGCTTGAAAAATAATCCTGGTAACAGCAAGAGGAGCCTAATTCACATGAGGTGGTTAGAATGTCTCATGATTTAAGAATTAAACGCGTTCACATTTGTACAGAATACAAACCATGATGAATGACTCCTTTGATTGAGGGATTTAAATAGATTTAGAGCTTTAATGGTCTTTATACTTGTTTGATTTAATCAATATAATAGGTTGTTTAGCCACATGTGGTAATTTCATGATCAGTGTGTCAAAAAGTGTTTTTGGAGTCAAAAGAAGAGCATTGCTAATGAGAAGTGATGTGAGGCATTTTCTAATTTTGAATTCAACAAATAATATCAATACGAAATGAAATTCAAGATCAAGGACTCCATTGTGTGTTAAATTGAATGAATTCATGTTATAGATGGTCCATGTGCACTTTTTTCATAACAAAATAATCATTAATGATGAGGCAAAATTTAATTTCAACGTTATTGCTTGAAAAATAATCTTGGTAACAGCAAGAGGAGCCTAATTCACATGAGGTGGTTAGAAAGTCTCATGATTTAAGAATTAAACGTGTTCACATTTGTACAGAATACAAACCATGATGAATGACTCCTTTGATTGAGGGATTTAAATAGATTTAGAGCTTTAATGGTCTTTATACTTGTTTGATTTAATCAATATAATAGGTTGTTTAGCCACATGTGTTAATTTCATGATCAGTGTGTCAAAAATTATTTTTGGAGTCAAAAGAGGAGCATTGCTAATGAGAAGTGATGTGAGGCATGTCCTAATTTCGAATTCAACAATTAATATCAATAAGAAATGAAATTCAACATCAAGGACTCCATTGTGTGTTAAATTGAATGAATTCATGTTATAGATGGTCCATGTGCCCTTTTTTCATAACAAAATAATCATTAATGATGATGCAAAATTTAATTTCAAGGTTATTGCTTGAAAAATAGTCCTAGTAACAACAAGAGGAGCCTAATTCACATGAGTTGATTAGAATGTCTCCCGATTTATGAAGTAATTCTTTACACATTTGTACGGAATACAAATCATGATGAATGACTCCTTTGATTGACGGATTTAAATAGATTTAGAATTTTAATGGTCTTTATACTTGTTTGATTCAATCAGTATACTACGTTGTTTAGCCACATGTGTTAATTTGATGATCAGTGTATCAAAAAGTGTTTTTGGCATCAAAAGAGGAGCATTGCTAATGAGAAGTGATGTGAGGCATTCTCTAATTTTGAATTCAACAATTAATATCAATACAAAATGAAATTCAAGATCAAGGACTCCTTTGTTTGTTAAATTGAATGAATTCATGTTATAGATGGTCCATGGGCACTTTTTTCATAACAAAATAATCATTAATCATGATGCGAAATTTAATTTCAACGTTATTGCTTGAAAAATGGTCCTAGTAACAACAAGAGGAGCCTAATTCACATGAGGTGATTAGAATGCCTCCTGATTTAAGAAGTAAACGTGTTCACATTTGTACGGAATACAAGCCACGATGAATGACTCCTTTGATTGAGGGATTTAAATAGATTTAGAGTTTTAATGGTCTTTATAGTTGTTTGATTTAATCAATATACTAGGTTGTTTAGCCACACGTGTTAATTTCATAATCAATGTGTCAAAAATACGTTTGGAGTCAAAAGAGGAGCATTGCTAATGAGAAATGATGGGAGGCAGTCTCTAATTTTGAATTCAACAATTAATATCGATAAGAAATAAAATTGAAGATCAAGGACTCCATTGTTTGTTAAAGTGAATGAATTCATGTTATAGATGGTCCATGGGCATTTTTTTCATTACAAAATAATCATTAATGGTGAAGCAAAATTTTATTTCAAGTTTATTGAATGAAAATAGTCCAGGTAACAACAAGAGGAGCCTAATTCACATGAGGTGGTTAGAATGTCTCATGATTTAAGAATTAAACATGTTCACATTTGTACGGAATACAAACCATGATGAATGACTCCTTTGATTGTGGGATTTAAATAGATTTAGAGCTTTAATGGTCTTTATACTTGTTTGATTTAATCAATATACTAGGTTGTTTAGCCAAATGTGTTAATTTCATGATCAGTGTGTCAAAAAGTGTTTTTGGAGTCAAAAGAGGAGCATTGCTAATGAGAAGTGATGTAAGGCATGTTCTAATTTTGAATTCAACAATTAATATCAATAAGAAATGAAATTCAACATCAAGGACTCCATTGTGTGTTAAATTGAATGAATTCATGTTATAGATGGTCCATGTACACTTTTTTCATAACAAAATAATCATTAATGATGATGCAAAATTCAATTTCAAGGTTATTGCTTGAAAAATAGTCCCTGTAACAACAAGAGGAGCCTAATTCACATGAGGTGATTAGAATGGCTCCTGATTTAAGAATTAAACCTGTTCACATTTGTACGAAATACAAACCATAATGACTGACTCCTTTGATTGACGGATTTAAATAAATTCAGAGTTTTAATGGTCTTTATACTTGTTTGATTTAATCAATATACTAGGTTGTTTAGCCACATGTGTTAATTTCATAATCAATGTGTCAAAAAAAGCGTTTGGAGTCAAAAGAGGAGCATTGCTAATGAGAAATGATTGGAAGCAGTCTCTCATTTTGAATTCAAGAATTAATATCGATAAGAAATGAAATTGAAGATCAAGGACTCCATTGTTCGTTAAAGTGAATGAATTCATGTTATAGATGGTCCATGAGCATTTTTTTCATTACAAAATAATCATTAATGATGAAGCAAAATTTTATTTCAAGCTTATTGAATGAAAATAGTACAGTTAACAACCAGAGGAGCCTAATTCACATGAGGTGGTTAGAATGTCTCATGATTTAAGAATTAAACATGTTCACATTTGTACGGAATACAAACCATGATGAATGACTCCTTTGATTGAGGGATTTAAATAGATTTAGAGCTTTAATGGTCTTTATACTTGTTTGATTTAATCAATATAATAGGTTGTTTAGCCACATGTGGTAATTTCATGATTAGTGTGTCAAAAAGTGTTTTTGGAGTCAAAAGAAGAGCATTGCTAATGAGAAGTGATGTGAGGCATGTTCTAATTTTGAATTCAACAATTAATATCAATACGAAATGAAATTCAACATCAAGGACTCCATTGTGTGTTAAATTGAATGAATTCATGTTATAGATGGTCCATGTGCACTTTTTTCATAACAAAATAATCATTAATGATGATACAAAATTTAATTTCAAGGTTATTGCTTGAAAAATTGTCCCGGTAACAACAAGAGGAGCCTAATTCACATGAGGTGATTAGAATGTCTCCTGATTTATGAATTAATTCTTTACACTTTTGTATGGAATACAAACAATGATGAATGACTCCTTTGATTGACGGATTTAAATAGATTTAGAGTTTTAATGGTCTTTATACTTGTTTGATTTAATCAATATACTACGTTGTTTAGCCTCATGTGTTAATTTCATAATCAATGTGTCAAAAAATGCGTTTGGAGTCAAAAGAGGAGCATTGCTAATGAGAAATGATGGAAGGCAGTCTCTAATTTTGAATTCAACAATTAGTATCGATAAAAAATGAAATTGAAGATCAAGGACTCCATTGTTTGTTAAAGTGAATGAATTCATGTTATAGATGGTCCGTGGACATTTTTTTCATTACAAAATAATCATTAATGATGAAGCAAAATTTTATTTCAAGCTTATTGAATGAAAATAGTCCAGGTAACAACAAAAGGAGCTTAATTCACATGAGGTGGTTAGAATGTCTCATGATTTAAGAATTAAAAGTGTTCACATTTGTACAGAATACAAACCATGATGAATGACTCCTTTGATTGAGGGATTTAAATAGATTTAGAGCTTTAATGGTCTTTATACTTGTTTGATTTAATCAATATACTAGGTTGTTTAGCCACATGTGTTAATTTCATGATCAGTGTGTCAAAAAGTGTTTTTGGAGTCAAAAGAGGAGCATTGCTAATGAGAAGTGATGTGAGGCATGTTCTAATTTTGAATTCAACAATTAATATCAATAAGAAATGAAATTCAACATCAAGGACTCCATTGTGTGTTAAATTGAATGAATTCATGTTATAGATGGTCCATGTGCACTTTTTTCATAACAAAATAATCATTAATGATGATACAAAATTTAATTTCAAGGTTATTGCTTGAAAAATTGTCCTGGTAACAACAAGAGGAGCCTAATTCACATGAGGTGATTAGAATGTCTCCTGATTTATGAATTAATTCTTTACACTTTTGTACGGAATACAAACCATGATGAATGACTCCTTTGATTGTCGGATTTAAATAGATTTAGAGTTTTAATGGTCTTTATACTTGTTTGATTTAATCAATATACTATGTTGTTTAGCCTCATGTGTTAATTTCATGATCAGTGTATCAAAAAGTGTTTTTGGCGTCAAAAGAGGAGCATTGCTAATGAGAAGTGATGTGAGGCATTCTCAAATTTTGAATTCAACAATTAATATCAATACGAAATGAAATTCAAGATCAAGGATTCCTTTGTTTGTTAAATTGAATGAATTCATGTTATAGATGTCCATGGGCACTTTTTTCATAACAAAATAATCATTAATGATGATGCAAAATTTAATTTCAACGTTATTGCTTGAAAAATGGTACTAGTAACAACAAGAGGAGCGTAATTCACATGAGGTGATTAGAATGTCTCCTGATTTAAGAATTAAACCTGTTCACATTTGTACGAAATACAAACCATGATGAATGACTCCTTCGATTGAAGGATTTGAATAGATTTAGAGTTTTAATGGTCTTTATACTTGTTTGATTTAATCAATATACTAGGTTGTTTAGCCACATGTGTTAATTTCATAATCAATGTGTCAAAAAAAGCGTTTGGAGTCAAAAGAGAAGCATTGCTAATGAGAAATGATTTGAAGCAGTCTCTCATTTTGAATTCAACAATTAATATCGATAAGAAATGAAATTGAAGATCAAGGACTCCATTGTTTGTTAAAGTGAATGAATTCATGTTATAGATGGTCCATGAGCATTTTTTTCATTACAAAATAATCATTAATGATGAAGCAAAATTTTATTTCAAGCTTATTGAATGAAAATAGTCCAGGTAACAACAAGAGGAGCCTAATTCACATGAGGTGGTTAGAATGTCTCATGATTTAAGAATTAAACATGTTCACATTTATACAGAATACAAACCATGATGAATAACTCCTTTGATTGAGGGATTTAAATAGATTTAGAGCTTTAATGGTCTTTATACTTGTTTGATTTAATCAATATACTAGGTTGTTTAGCCACATGTGTTAATTTCATGATCAGTGTGTCAAAAAGTGTTTTTGGAATCAAAAGAGGAGCATTGCTAATGATAAGTGATGTGAGGCATGTTCTAATTTTGAATTCAAATCAATACGAAATGAAATTCAAGATCAAGGACTCCATTGTGTGTTAAATTGAATGAATTCATGTTATAGATGGTCCATGTGCACTTTTTTGATAACAAAATAATCATTAATGATGATGCACAATTTAATTTCAATGTTATTGCTTGAAAAATAATCCTAGTAACAACAAGAGGAGCCTAATTCACATGAGGTGATTAGAATGTCTCCTGATTTAAGAATTAAACCTGTTCACATTTGTACGAAATACAAACCATGATGAATGACTCCTTTGATTGACGGATTTAAATAGATTTAGAGTTTTAATGGTCTTTATACTTGTTTGATTTAATCAATATACTAGGTTGTTTAGCCACATGTGTTAATTTCATAATCAATGTGTCAAAAAATGCGTTTGGAGTCAAAAGAGGAGCATTGCTAATGAGAAATGATGGGAGGCAGTCTCTAATTTTTAATTCAACAATTAATATCGATAAAAAATGAAATTTAAGTTCAAGGACTCCATTGTTTGTTAAAGTGAATGAATTCATGTTATAGATGGTCCATGGGCATTTTTTTCATTACAAAATAATCATTAATGATGAAGCAAAATTTTATTTCAAGCTTATTGAATGAAAATAGTCCAGGTAACAACAAGAGGAGCCTAATTCACATGAGGTGGTTAGAATGTCTCATGATTTAAGAATTAAAAGTGTTAACATTTGTACGGAATACAAACCATGATGAATGACTCCTTTGATTGAGGGATTTAAATAGATTTAGAGCTTGAATGGTCTTTATACTTGTTTGATTTAATCAATACACTAGGTTGCTTAGCGACATGTGTTAATTTCATGATCAGTGTGTCAAAAAGTGTTTTTGGAGTCAAAAAAGGAGCATTGCTAATGAGAAGTGATGTGAGGCATGTTCTAATTTTGAATTCAACAATTAATATCAATACGAAATGAAATTCAAGATCAAGGACTCCATTTTGTGTTAAATTGAATGAATTCATGTTATAGATGGTCCATGTGCACTTTTTTCATAACAAAATAATCATTAATGATGATGCACAATTTAATTTCAAGGTTATTGCTTGAAAAATTGTCCCGGTAACAACAAGAGGAGCCTAATTCACATGAGGTGATTAGAATGTCTCCTGATTTATGAATTAATTCTTTACACTTTTGTACGGAATACAAACCATGATGAATGACTCCTTTGATTGACGGATTTAAATATATTTAGAGTTTTAATGGTCTTTATACTTGTTTGATTTAATCAATATACTACGTTGTTTAGCCTCATGTGTTAATTTCATGATCAGTGTATCAAAAAGTGTTTTTGGCGTCAAAAGAGGAGCATTGCTAATGAGAAGTGATGTGAGGCATTCTCTAATTTTGAATTCAACAATTAATATCAATACGAAATGAAATTCAAGATCAAGGATTCCTTTGTTTGTTAAATTGAATGAATTCATGTTATAGATGTCCATGGGCACTTTTTTCATAACAAAATAATCATTAATGATGATGCAAAATTTAATTTCAACGTTATTGCTTGAAAAATGGTACTAGTAACAACAAGAGGAGCCTAATTCACATGAGGTGGTTAGAATGTCTCATGATTTCAGAATCAAAAGTGTTAACATTTGTACGGAATACAAACCATGATGAATGACTCCTTTGATTGAGGGATTTAAATAGATTTAGTGCTTGAATGGTCTTTATACTTGTTTCATTTAATCAATATACTATGTTGTTTAGCCACATGTGTTAATTTCATGATCAGTGTGTCAAAAAGTGTTTTTGGAGTCAAAAGAGGAGCATTGCTAATGAGAAGTGATGTGAGGCATGTTCTAATTTTGAATTCAATAATTAATATCAATACGAAATGAAATTCAAGATCAAGGACTCCATTTTGTGTTAAATTGAATGAATTCATGTTATAGATGGTCCATGTGCACTTTTTTCATAACAAAATAATCATTAATGATGATGCACAATTTAATTTCAACGTTATTGCCTGAAAAATAATCCTGGTAACAACAAGAGGAGCCTAATTCACATGAGGTGATTAGAATGTCTCCTGATTTATGAATTAAACCTGTTCACATATGTACGAAATACAAACGATGATGAATGACTCCTTTGATTGACGGATTTAAATAGATTTAGAGTTTTAATGGTCTTTATACTTGTTTGATTTAATCAATATACTGGGATGTTTAGCCACATGTGTTAATTTCATGATCAATGTGTCAAAAAGTGCGTTTGGAGTCAAAAAAGCTGCATTGCTAATGGGAAATGAGGGGAGGCTGTCTCTAATTTTGAATTCCACAATTAATATGAATAAGAAATGAAATTGAAGATCAAGGACTCCATTGTTTGTTAAAGTGAATGAATTCATGTTATAGATGGTCCATGGGCATTTTTTTTCATAACAAAATAATCATTAATGATGAAGCAAAATTTTATTTCAAGCTTATTGCATGAAAATAGTCCAAGTAACAACAAGAGGAGCCTAATTCACATGAGGTGGTTAGAATGTCTCATGATTTAAGAATTAAACCTGTTCACATTTGTACGGAATACAAACCATGATGAATGACTCCGTTGATTGACGGATTTAAATAGATTTAGAGTTTTAATGGTCTTTATACTTGTTTGATTTCATCAATATAGTAGGTTGTTTTGCGACATGTGTTAATTTCATGATCAGTGTGTCAAAAAGTGTTTTTGGAGTCAAAAGAGGAGCATTGCTAATGAGAAGTGATGTGAGGCATTTTCTAATTTTGAATTCAACACTTAATATCAATACGAAATGAAATTCAAGATCAAGGACTCCATTGTGTGTTAAGTTGAATGAATTCATGTTATAGATGGTCCGTGTGCACTTTTTTCATAACAAAATAATCATTAATGATGATGCAAAATTTCATTTCAACGTTATTGCTTGAAAAATAATCCTGGTAACAGCAAGAGGAGCCTAATTCACATGAGGTGGTTAGAATGTCTCATGATTTAAGAATTAAACCTGTTCACATTTGTACGGAATACAAACCATGATGAATGACTCCTTTGATTGATGGATTTAAATAGATTTAGAGTTTTAATGGTCTTTATACTTGTTTGATTTAATCAATATACTAGGTTGTTTAGCCACATGTGTTAATTTCATGATCAATGTGTCAAAAAGTGTGTTTGGAGTCAAAAAAGGAGCATTGCTAATGAGAAATAAGGGGAGGCTGTCTCTAGTTTTGAATTCAACAATTAATATGAATAAGAAATGAAATTGAAGATCCAGGACACCATTGTTTGTTAAATTGAATGAATTGATGTTATAGATGGTCCATGGGCATTTTTTCCATAATGAATATAGTCATTAAGGATGAAGCAAATTTTAATTTCAAGGTTATTGCATGAAAAATAGTCCTAGTAAAAATAAAAGGAGCCTAATTTACGTGAGGTGATTAGAATGTCTCGTGATTTAAGAATTAAAACATTTCACATTTGTACAGAATGCAAATCATTATGAATGACTCCTTTGATTGACGGATTTAAATAGATTTAGAGTTTTAATGGTCTTGATACTTGTTTGATTTAATCAATATAGTAGGTTGTTTAGCCACATGTGTTAATTTCATGATCAATGTGTCAAAAAGTGTGTTTGGAGTCAAAAGAGGAGCATTGTTAAGGAGAAATGATGGGAGGCAGTCTCTAATTTTAAATTTTAACAATTAATATCGATAAGAAATGAAATTGAAGATCAAGGACTCCATTGTTTGTTAAAGTGAATGAATTCATGTTATAGATGGTCCATGGTCATTTTTTCCATAATGAATACAGTCATTAAGGATGAAGCAATTTTTCATTTCAAGGTTATTGCATGAAAAATAGTCCTAGTAAAGATAAAAGGAGCCTAATTTACGTGAGGTGATTAGAATGTCTCGTGATTTAAGAATTAAAACATTTCACATTTGTACAGAATGCAAGTCATTAAGAATGACTCCTTTGATTGACGGATTTAAATAGATTTAGAGTTTTAATGGTCTTGATACTTGTTTGATTTAATCAATATAGTAGGTTGTTTAGCCACATGTGTTAATTTCATGATCAATGTGCCAAAAAGTGTGTTTGGAGTCAAAAGAGGAGCATTGTTAAGGAGAAATGATGGGAGGCAGTCTCTAATTTTGAATTCAACAATTAATATCGATAAGAAATGAAATTGAAGATCAAGGACTCCATTGTTTGTTAAAGTGAATGAATTCATGTTGTAGATGGTCCACGGGCTTTTTTTTCATAACAAAATATTCATTAATGATGAACCAAAATTTTATTTCAAACTTATTGCATGAAAATAGTCCAGGTAACAACAAGAGGAGCCTAATTCACATGAGGTGGTTAGAATGTCTCATGATTTAAGAATTAAACCTGTTCACATTTGTATGGAATACAAACCATGATGAATGACGCCTTTGATTGACGGATTTAAATAGATTTAGAGTTTTAATGATCTTTATACTTGTTTGATTTAATCAATATACTAGGTTGTTTAGCCACATGTGTTAATTTCATGATCAGTGTGTCAAAAAGTGTTTTTGGAGTCAAAAGAGGAGCATTGCTAATGAGAAGTGATGTGAGACATTTTCTAATTTTGAATTCAACAATTAATATCAATACGAAATAAAATTCAAGATCAAGGACTCCATTGTGTGTTAAATTGAATGAATTCATGTTATAGATGGTCCATGTGCACTTTTTTCATAACCAAATAATCATTAATGATGATGCAAAATTTCATTTCAACGTTATTGCTTGAAAAATAATCCTATTAACAACAACAGGAGCCTAATTCACATGAGGTGGTTAGAATGTCTCATGATTTAAGAATTAAACCTGTTCACATTTGTACGGAATACAAACCATGATGAATGACTCCTTTTATTGACGGATTGAAATAGGTTTAGAGTTTTAATGGTCTTTATACTTGTTTGACTTAATTAATATACTAGGTTGTTTAGCCACATGTGTTAATTTCATGATCAATGTGTCAAAAAGTGTGTTTGGAGTCAAAAAAAGGAGCATTGCTAATGAGAAACGAGGGGAGGCTGTCTCTAATTTTGAATTCAACAATTAATATGAATAAGAAATGAAGTTGAAGATCCAGTACACCATTGTTTGTTAAATTGAATGAATTCATGTTATAGATGGTCTATGGGCATTTTTTCCATAATGAATATAGTCATTAAGGATGAAGCAAATTTTAATTTCAAGGTTATTGCAAGAAAAATTGTCCTAGTAACAATAAAAGGAGCCTAATTTACGTGAGGTGATTAGAATGTCTCGTGATTTAAGAATTAAAACATTTCACATTTGTACAGAATGCAAATCATTATGAATGACTCCTTTGATTGACGGATTTAAATAGATTTAGAGTTTTAATGGTCTTTATACTTGTTTGATTTAATCAATATAGTAGGTTGTTTAGCCACATGTGTTAATTGCATGATCAATGTGTCAAAAAGTGTGTTTGGAGTCAAAAGAGGAGTGTCGCTAATGAGAAATGATGGGAGGCAGTCTCTAATTTTGAATTCAACAATTAATATCGATAAGAAATGAAATTGAAGATCAAGGACTCCATTGTTTGTTAAAGTGAATGAATTCATGTTATAGATGGTCCATAGACATTTTTTTCATAACAAAATAATCATTAATGATGAAGCAGAATTTTATTTCAAGCTTATTGCATGAAAATAGTCCAGGTAACAACAAGAGGAGCCTAATACACATCAGGTGGTTAGAATGTCTCCTGATTTAAGAAATAAACCTGTTCACACTTGTACGAAATACAAACCATGATGAATGACTCCTTTGATTGACAAATTTAAATAGATTTAGAGTTTTAATGGTCTTTATACTTGTTTGATTTAATCAATATACTAGGTTGTTTAGCCACATGTGTTAATTTCACGATCAATGTGTCAAAAAGTGTGTTTGGAGTCAAAAAAGGAGCATTGCTAATGAGAAATGAGGGGAGGCTGTCTCTAATTTTGAATTCAACAATTAATATGAATAAGAAATGAAATTGAAGATCCAGGACACCATTGTTTGTTAAATTGAATGAATTCATGTTATAGATGGTCCATGGGCATTTTTTCCATAATGAATATAGTCATTAAGGATGAAGCAAATTTTAATTTGAAGCTTATTACTTGAAAAATAGTCCAGGTAACAATAAAAGAAGCCCAATTTTCGTGACATGATTAGAATGTCTCGTGATTTAAGAATTAAAACATTTCACATTTGTACAGAACGCAAATCATTATGAATGAATCCTTTGATTGACGGATTTAAATAGAATTAGAGTTTTAATGGTCTTGATACTTGTTTGATTTAATCAATATTGTAGACTGTTTAGCCACATGTGTTAATTTCATGATCAATGTGTCAAAAAGTGTGTTTGGAGTCAAAAGAGGAGCATTGCTAAGGAGAAATGATGGGAGGCAGTCTCTAATTTTCAATTCAACAATTAATATCGATAAGAAATGAAATTGAAGATCAAGGACTCCATTGTTTGTTAAAGTGAATGAATTCATGTTATAGATGGTCCATGGGCATTTTTTCCATAATGAATATAGTCATTAAGGATGAAGCAAATTTTAATTTCAAGGTTATTGCATGAAAAATAGTCCTAGTAACAATAAAAGGAGCCTAATTTACGTGAGGTGATTAGAATGCCTCGTGATTTAAGAATTAAAACATTTCACATTTGTACAGAATGCAAATCATTATGAATGACTCCTTTGATTGACGGATTTAAATAGATTTAGATTTTTAATGGTCTTTATACTTGTTTGATTTAATCAATATACTAGGTTGTTTAGCCACATGTGTTAATTTCATGATCAATGTGTCAAAAAGTGTGTTTGGAGTCAAAAGAGGAGCATTGCTAAGGAGAAATGATGGGAGGCAGTCTCTAATTTTCAATTCAACAATTAATATCGATAAGAAATGAAATTGAAGATCAAGGACTCCATTGTTTGTTACAGTGAATGAATTCATGTTATAGATGGTCCATGTGCACTTTTTTCATAACCAAATAATCATTAATGATGATGCAAAATTTCATTTCAACGTTATTGCTTGAAAAATAATCCTATTAACAACAACAGGAGCCTAATTCACATGAGGTGGTTAGAATGTCTCATGATTTAAGAATCAAACCTGTTCACATTTGTACGGAATACAAACCATGATGAATGACTCCTTTGATTAACGGATTTAAATAGATTTAGAGTTTTAACGGTCTTTATACTTGTTTGATTTAATCAATATACTAGGTTGTTTAGCCACATGTGTTAATTTCATGATCAGTGTGTCAAAAAGTGTTTTTGGTGTCAAAAAAGGAGCATTGCTAATGAGAAGTGATGTGAGGCATTTTCTAATTTTGAATTCAACAATTAATATCAATACGAAATGAAATTGAAGATCAAGGACTCCATTGTGTGTTCAATTGAATGAATCCATGTTATAGATGGTCCATGTGCACTTTTTTCATAACAAAATAATCATTAATGATGATGCAAAATTTAATTTCAATGTTATTGCTTGAAAAATAATCCTGGTAACAACAAGAGGAGCCTAATTCACATGAGGTGATTAGAATGTCTCCTGATTTAAGAATTAAACCTGTTCACATTTGTACGAAATACAAACCATGATGAATGACTCCTTTGATTGACGGATTTAAATAGATTTAGAGTTTTAATGGTCTTTATACTTGTTTGATTTAATCAATATAGTAGGTTGTTTAGCCACATGTGTTAATTTCATGATCAATGTGTCAAAAAGTGTGTTTGGAGTCAAAAAAGTAGCATTGCTAATGAGAAATGAGGGGAGGCTGGCTCTAATTTTGAATTCAACAATTAATATGAATAAGAAATGAAATTGAAGATCCAGGACACCATTGTTTGTTGAATTGAATGAATTCATGTTATAGATGGTCCATGGGTATTTTGTCCATAATGAATATAGTCATTAAGGATGAATCAAATTTTAATTTCAAGGTTATTGCATGAAAAAAAGTCCTAGTAACAATAAAAGGAGCCTAATTTACGTGAGGTGATTAGAATGTCTCGTGATTTAAAAATTAAAACATTTCACATTTGTACAGAATGCAAATCATTATGAATGACTCCATTGATTGACGGATTTAAATAGATTTAGATTTTTAATGGTCTTGATACTTGTTTGATTTAATCAATATAGTAGGTTGTTTTGCCACATGTGTTAATTTCATGATCAATGTGTCAAAAAGTGTGTTTGGAGTCAAAAGAGGTGGATAGCTAATGAGAAATGATAGGAGGCAGTCTCTAATTTTGAATTCAACAGTTAATATCGATAAGAAATGAAATTGAAGATCAAGGACTCCATTGTTTGTTAAAGTGAATGAATTCATGTTATAAATGGTCAATGGGCATTTTTTTAATAACAAAATAATCATTAATGATGAAGCAAAATTTTATTTCAAGCTTATTGCATGAAAATAGTCCAGGTAACAACAAGAGGAGCCTAATTCACATGAGGTGGTTAGAATGTCTCATGATTTAAGAATCAAACCTGTTCACATTTATACGGAATACAAACCATGATGAATGACTCCTTTGATTGATGGATTTAAATAGATTTAGAGTTTTAATGGTCTTTATACTTGTTTGATTTAATCAATATACTAGGTTATTTAGCCACATGTGTTAATTTCATGATCAGTGTGTCAAAAAGTGTTTTTGGAGTCAAAAGAGGAGCATTGCTAATGAGAAGTGATGTGAGGCATTTCTAATTTTGAATTCAACAATTAATATTAATACAAAATGAAATTCAAGATCAAGCACTCCATTGTGTGTTAAATTGAATGAATTCATGTTATAGATGGTCCATGTGCACTTTTTTCATAACAAAATAATCATTAATGATGATGCAAAATTTAATTTCTACGGTATTGCTTGAAAAATAATCCTGGTAACAACAAGAGGAGCCTAATTCACATGAGGTGATTAGAATGTCTCCTGATTTAAGAATTAAACTTGTTCACTTTTGTACGAAATACAAATCATTATGAATGACTCCTTTGATTGTCAGATTTAAATAAGTTTATAGTTTTAATGGTCTTTATACTTGTTTGATTTAATCAATAGACTACGTTGTTTAGCCACATGTGTTAATTTCATGATCAATGTATCAAAAAGTGTGTTGGGAGTCAAAAGAGGGGCGTTGCTAATGAGAAATGAGGGGAGGCTGTCTCTAATTTTGAATTCAATAATTAATATCCATATGAAATGAAATTGAAGATCCAGGACACCATTTTTTGTTAAATTGATTGAATTTCTGTGATAGATGGTCCATGGCCATTTTTTCCATAATGAATATAGTCATTAAGGATGAAGCAAATTTTAATTTCAAGGTTATTGCATGAAAAATTGTCCTAGTAACAATAAAAGGAGCCTAATTTACGTAAGGTGATAATAATATCTCTTGATTTAAGAATTAAAACATTTCACATTTGTACAGAATGCAAATCATTACAAATGACTCCTTTGATTGACGGATTTAAATAGATTTAGAGTTTTAATGGTCTTTATACTTGTTTGATTTAATCAATATACTAGGTTGTTTAGCCACATGTGTTAATTTCATGATCAATGTGTCAAAATATGTGTTTGCAGTCAAAAGAGGAGCATTGCTAATGAGAAATGATGGGAGGCAGTCTCAAATTTTGAATACAACAATGAATATCGATAAGAAACGAAATTGAAGATCAAGGACTCCATTGTTTGTTAAAGTGAATGAATTGATGTTATAGATGGTCCATGGGCATTTTTTTCATAACAAAATAATCATTAATGATGAAGCAAAATTTTATTTCAAGCTTATTGCATGAAAATAGTCCAGGTAACAACAAGAGGAGCCTAATTCACATGAGGTGGTTAGAATGTCTCATGATTTAAGAATTAAACCTGTTCACATTTGTATGGAATACAAACCATGATGAATGACTCCTTTGATTGAGGGATTTAAATAGATTTAATGGTCTTGATACTTGTTTGATTTAATCAATATACTAGGTTGTTTAGGCATATATGTTAATTTCATGATCAGTGTGTCAAAAAGTGTTTTTGGAGTCAAAAGAGGAGCATTGCTAATGAGAAGTGATGTGAGGCATTTTCTAATTTTGAATTCAACAATTAATATCAATACGAAATGAAAATCAAGATCAAGAACTCCATTGTGTGTTAAATTGAATGAATTCATGTTATAGATGGTCCATGTGCACTTTTTTCATAACAAAATAATCATGAATGATGATGCAAAATTTAATTTCAACGTTATTGCATGAAAATAGTCCAGGTAACAACAAGAGGAGCCTAATTCACTTGTGGTGGTTAGAATGTCTCATGATTTAAGAATTTAACCTGTTCACATTTGTACGGAATACAAACCTTGATGTATGACTCCTTTGATTGAGGGATTGAAATAGATTTAGCGTTTCAATGGTCTTTATACTTGTTTGATTTAATCAATATACTAGGTTGTTTAGCCACATGTGTTAATTTCATGATCAATGTGTCAAAAAGTGTGTTTGGAGTCAAAAGAGGAGCATTGCTAATGACAAATGAGGGGATGCTGTCTCTAATTTTGAATTCATCAATTAATATCAATAAGAAATGAAATTGAAGATCCAGGACACCATTGTTTGTTAAATTGAATGAATTCATGTTATAGATGGTCCATGGGCATTTTGTCCATAATGAATATAGTCACTAAGGATGAAGCAGATTTTAATTTCAAGGTTATTGCATGAAAAATAGTCCTAGTAACAATAAAAGGAGCCTAATTTACGTGAGGTGATTAAAATGTCTCATGATTTAAGAATTAAAACATTTCAAATTAGTACAGAATGCAAATCATTATGAAAGACTCCTTTGATTGACGGATTTAAATAGATTTAGCGTTTTAATGGTCTTCATACTTGTTTGATTTAATCAATATAGTAGGTTGTTTAGCCACATGTGTTAATTTCATGATCAATGTGTCAAAAAGTGTGTTTGCAGTCAAAAGAGGAGCATTGCTAATGAGAAATGATGGGAGGCAGTCTCTAATTTTGAATTCAACTATTAATATCAATACGAAATGAAATTCAAGATCAAGGACTCCATTGTTTGTTAAATTGAATGAAGTCATGTTATAGATGGTCCATGGGCAATTTTTTTCATAACCAAATAATCATTAATGATGAAGCAAAATTTTATTTCAAGCTTATTGCATGAAAATAGTCCAGGTAACAACAAGAGGAGCCTAATTCACATGAGGTGGTTAGAATGTCTCATGATTTAAGGATTAAACCTGTTCACATTTGTACGGAATACAAACCATGATGAATGAATCTTTTGATTGAGGGATTTAAATAGATTTACAGTTTTAATGGTCTTTATACTTGTTTGATTTAATCAATAAACTAGGTTGTTTAGCCACATGTGTTAATTTCATGATCAGTGTGAAAAAAAGTGTTTTTTTGAGTCAAAAGAGGAGCATTGCTAATGAGAAGTGATGTCAGGCATTCTCTAATTTTAAATTCAACAATTAATATTAATACGAAATGAAATTCAAGATCAAGGACTCCATTGTTTGTTAAAGTGAATGAATTCATGTTATAGATGGTCCATGTGCATTTCTTTCATAACAAAATAATCATTAATGATGAAGCACAATTTTATTTCGCGCTTATTGCATGAAAAGAGTCCAGGTAACAACAAGAGGAGCCTAATTCACATGAGGTGGTTAGAATGTTTCATGATTTACGAATTATACCTGTTCACATTTGTACAGAATACAAACCATGATGAATGACTCCTTTGATTGAGGGATTTAAATAGATTTACAGTTTTAATGGTCTTTATACTTGTTTGATTTAATCAATATGCTACGTTGTTTAGCCACATGTGTTAATTTCATGATCAATGTGTCAAAAAGTGTGTTTGGAGTCAAAAGAGGAGCCTTGCAATTGATAAATGAGGGGAGGCTGTCTCTAATTTTGAATTCAACAATTAACATCCATATGAAATGAAATTGAAGATCCAGGACACCATTGTTTGTTAAGTTGATTGAATTCCTGTGATAGATGGTCCATGGGCATTTTTTCCATAATGAATATAGTCATTAAGGATGAAGCAAATTTTAATTTCAAGGTTATTGCATGAAAAATTGTCCTAGTAACAATATAAGGAGCCTAATTTAGGTGAGGTGATTAGAATGTCTCGTGATTTAAGAATTAAAACATTTCACATTTGTACAGAATGCAAATCATTAGGAATGACTCCTTTGATTGACGGATTTAAATAGATTTAGAGTTTTAATGGTCTTTATACTTGTTTGATTTAATCAATATACTAGGTTGTTTAGCCACATGTGTTAATTTCATGATCAATGTGTCAAAAAGTGTGTTTGCAGTCAAAAGAGGAGCATTGCTAATGAGAAATGATGGGAGGCAGTCTCTAATTTTGAATTCAACAATGAATATCGATAAGAAATGAAATTGAAGATCAAGGACTCCATTGTTTGTTCAAGTGAATGAATTCATATTATAGATGGTCCATGGGCATTTTTTTCATAACAAAATAATCATTAATGATGAAGCAAAATTTTATTTCAAGCTTATTGCATGAAAATAGTCCAGGTAACAACAAGAGGAGCCTAATTCACATGAGGTGGTTAGAATGTTTCATGATTTACGAATTAACCCTGTTCACATTTGTACGGAATACAAACCATGGTGAATGACTCCTTTGATTGAGGGATTTAAATAGATTTACAGTTTTAATGGTCTTTATACTTGTTTGATTTAATCAATATACTACGTTGTTTAGCCACATGTGTTAATTTCATGATCAATGTGTCAAAACGTGTGTTTGGAGTCAAAAGAGGAGCATTGCTAGTGAGAAATGATGGGAGGCTGTCTCTAATTTTGAATTCAACAATTAATAACGATAAGAAATGAAATTGAAGATCCAGGACACCATTGTTTGTTAAATTGAATGAATTCATGTTGTACATGGTCCATGGGCATTTTTTCCATAATGAATATAGTCATCAATGATGAAGCAAATTTTAATTTCAAGGTTATTGCATGAAAAATAGTTCTAGTAACAATAAAAGGAGCCTAATTTACGTGAGGTGATTAGAATGTCTCGTGATTTAAGAATTAAAAGATTTCACATTTGTACAGAATGCAAATCATTATGAATGATTCCTTTGATTGACGGATTTAAATAGATTTAGAGTTTTAATGGTCTTCATACTTGTTTGATTTAATCAATAGACTACGTTGTTTAGCCACATGTGTTAATTTCATGATCAATGTATCAAAAAGTGTGTTTGGAGTCAAAAGAGGGGCGTTGCTAATGAGAAATGAGGGGAGGCTGTCTCTAATTTTGAATTCAATAATTAATATCCATATGAAATGAAATTGAAGATCCAGGACACCATTGTTTGTTAAATTGATTGAATTCCTGTGATAGATGGTCCATGGCCATTTTTTCCATAATGAATATAGTCATTAAGGATGAAGCAAATTTTAATTTCAAGGTTATTGTATGAAAAATTGTCCTAGTAACAATAAAAGGAGCCTAATTTACGTGAGGTGATAATAATATCTCGTGATTTAAGAATTAAAACATTTCACATTTGTACAGAATGCAAATCATTACAAATGACTCCTTTGATTGACGGATTTAAATAGATTTAGAGTTTTAATGGTCTTTATACTTGTTTGATTTAATCAATATACTAGGTTGTTTAGCCACATGTGTTAATTTCATGATCAATGTGTCAAAATATGTGTTTGCAGTCAAAAGAGGAGCATTGCTAATGAGAAATGATGGGAGGCAGTCTCTAATTTTGAATTCAACAATGAATATCGATAAGAAACGAAATTGAAGATCAAGGACTCCATTGTTTGTTAAAGTGAATGAATTGATGTTATAGATGGTCCATGGGCATTTTTTTCATAACAAAATAATCATTAATGATGAAGCAAAATTTTATTTCAAGCTTATTGCATGAAAATAGTCCAGGTAACAACAAGAGGAGCCTAATTCACATGAGGTGGTTAGAATGTCTCATGATTTAAGAATTAAACCTGTTCACATTTGTATGAAATACAAACCATGATGAATGACTCCTTTGATTGAGGGATTTAAATAGATTTAATGGTCTTTAATGGTCTTGATACTTGTTTGATTTAATCAATATACTAGGTTGTTTAGGCATATATGTTAATTTCATGATCAGTGTGTCAAAAAGTGTTTTTGGAGTCAAAAGAGGAGCATTGCTAATGAGAAGTGATGTGAGGCATTTTCTAATTTTGAATTCAACAATTAATATCAATACGAAATGAAAATCAAGATCAAGAACTCCATTGTGTGTTAAATTGAATGAATTCATGTTATAGATGGTCCATGTGCACTTTTTTCATAACAAAATAATCATGAATGATGATGCAAAATTTAATTTCAACGTTATTGCATGAAAATAGTCCAGGTAACAACAAGAGGAGCCTAATTCACTTGTGGTGGTTAGAATGTCTCATGATTTAAGAATTTAACCTGTTCACATTTGTACGGAATACAAACCTTGATGTATGACTCCTTTGATTGAGGGATTGAAATAGATTTAGAGTTTCAATGGTCTTTATACTTGTTTGATTTAATCAATATACTAGGTTGTTTAGCCACATGTGTTAATTTCATGATCAATGTGTCAAAAAGTGTGTTTGGAGTCAAAAGAGGAGCATTGCTAATGACAAATGAGGGGATGCTGTCTCTAATTTTGAATTCATCAATTAATATCAATAAGATATGAAATTGAAGATCTAGGACACCATTGTTTGTTAAATTGAATGAATTCATGTTATAGATGGTCCATGGGCATTTTGTCCATAATGAATATAGTCATTAAGGATGAAGCAGATTTTAATTTCAAGGTTATTGCATGAAAAATAGTCCTAGTAACAATAAAAGGAGCCTAATTTACGTGAGGTGATTAAAATGTCTCATGATTTAAGAATTAAAACATTTCAAATTAGTACAGAATGCAAATCATTATGAATGACTCCTTTGATTGACGGATTTAAATAGATTTAGCATTTTAATGGTCTTCATACTTGTTTGATTTAATCAATATACTAGGTTGTTTAGCCACATGTGTTAATTTCATGATCAATGTGTCAAAAAGTGTGTTTGCAGTCAAAAGAGGAGCATTGCTAATGAGAAATGATGGGAGGCAGTCTCTAATTTTGAATTCAACAATTAACATCCATATGAAATGAAATTGAAGATCAAGGACTCCATTGTTTGTTAAAGTGAATGAATTCATATTATAGATGGTCCATGGGCATTTTTTTCATAAGAAAATAATCATTAATGATGAAGCAAAATTTTATTTCAAGCTTATTGCATGAAAATAGTCCAGGTAACAACAAGAGGAGCCTAATTCACATGAGGTGGTTAGAATGTTTCATGATTTACGAATTAAACCTGTTCACATTTGTACGGAATACAAACCATGGTGAATGACTCCTTTGATTGAGGGATTTAAATAGATTTACAGTTTTAATGGTCTTTATACTTGTTTGATTTAATCAATATACTACGTTGTTTAGCCACATGTGTTAATTTCATGATCAATGTGTCAACAAGTGTGTTTGGAGTCAAAAGAGGAGCATTGCTAGTGAGAAATGATGGGAGGCTGTCTCTAATTTTGAATTCAACAATTAATAACGATAAGAAATGAAATTGAAGATCCAGGACACCATTGTTTGTTAAATTGAATGAATTCATGTTGTACATGGTCCATGGGCATTTTTTCCATATTGAATATAGTCATCAATGATGAAGCAAATTTTAATTTCAAGGTTATTGCATGAAAAATACTTCTAGTAACAATAAAAGGAGCCTAATTTACGTGAGGTGATTAGAATGTCTCGTGATTTAAGAATTAAACGATTTCACATTTGTACAGAATGCAAATCATTATGAATGATTCCTTTGATTGACGGATTTAAATAGATTTAGAGTTTTAATGGTCTTCATACTTGTTTGATTTAATCAATATACTAGGTTGTTTAGCCACATGTGTTAATTTCATGATCAGTGTGTCAAAAAGTGTTTTTGCAGTCAAAAGAGGAGCATTGCTAATGAGAAGTGATGTTAGGCATTCTCTAATTTTAAATTCAACAATTAATATTAATACGAAATGAAATTCAAGATCAAGGACTCCATTGTTTGTTAAAGTGAATGAATTCATGTTATAGATTGTCCATGGGCATTTCTTTCATAACAAAATAATCATTAATGATGAAGCAAAATTTTATTTCAAGCTTATTGCATGAAAATAGTCCAAGTAACAACTAGAGGAGCCTAATTCACATGAGGTGGTTAGAATGTCTCCTGATTTAAGAAGTAAACCTGTTCACATTTGTACGGAATACAAACCATGATGAATTACTCCTTTCATTGACGGATTGAAATAGATTTAGAGTTTTAATGGTCATTATACTTGTTTGATTTAATCAATATACTACGTTGTTTAGCCACATGTGTTAATTTCATGATCAATGTGTCAAAAAGTGTGTTTGGAGTCAAAAGAGGAGCATTGCTAGTGAGAAAGGATGGGAGGTTGTCTCTAATTTTGAATTCACCAATTAATAACGATAACAAATGAAATTGAAGATCCCGGACACCATTGTTTGTTAAATTGAATGAATTCATGTTTTATATGGTCCATGCGCATTTTTTCCAAAAGAAATATAGTCATTAATGAAAAAGTAAAATTTAATTTCAAGGTTATTGCATGAAAAATAGTGTTGGTAACAATAAGAGGAGCCTAATTCACATGAGGTGATTAGAATATCTCGTGATTTAAGAATTAAAAGATTTCACATTTGTACAGAATGCAAATCATTATGAATGACTCCTTTGATTGACAGATTTAAATAGATTTAGAGTTTTAATGGTCTTCATACTTGTTTGATTTAATCAATATACTACGTTGTTTAGCCACATGTGTTAATTTCATGATCAATGTGACAAAAAGTGTGTTTGGAGTCAAAAGAGGAGCATTGCTAATGAGAAATGATGGGAGGCAGTCTCTAATTTTGAATTCAACAATGAATATCGATAAGAAATGAAATTGAAGATCAAGGACTCCATTGTTTGTTAAAGTGAATGAATTCATGTTATAGATGGTCAATGGGCATTTTTTTCATAACAAAGTAATCATTAATGATGAAGCAAAATTTTATTTCAAGCTTATTGCATGAAAATAGTCCAGGTAACAACAAGAGGAGCCTAATTCACATGAGGTGGTTATAATGTCTCCTAATTTAAGAATTAAACCTGTTCACATTTGTACGGAATACAAACCATGGTGAATGACTCCTTTGATTGAGGGATTTAAATAGATTTACAGTTTTAATGGTCTTTATACTTGTTTGATTTAATCAATATACTACGTTGTTTAGCCACATGTGTTAATTTCATGATCAATGTGTCAAAAAGTGTGTTTGGAGTCAAAAGAGGAGCATTGCTAGTGAGAAATGATGGGAGGTTGTCTTTAATTTTGAATTCACCAATTAATAACAATAACAAATGAAATTGAAGATCCCGGACACCATTGTTTGTTAAATTGAATGAATTCATGTTGTATATGGTCCATGGGCATTTTTTCCAAAAGAAATATAGTCATTAATGAAAAAGTAAAATTTAATTTCAAGGTTATTGCACGAAAAATAGTGTTGGTAACAATAAGAGGAGCCTAATTCACATGAGGTGATTAGAATATCTCGTGATTTAAGAATTAAAAGATTTCACATTTGTACAGAATGCAAATCATTATGAATGACTCCTTTGATTGACAGATTTAAATAGATTTAGAGTTTTAATGGTCTTCATACTTGTTTGATTTAATCAATATACTACGTTGTTTAGCCACATGTGTTAATTTCATGATCAATGTGTCAAAAAGTGTGTTTGGAGTCAAAAGAGGAGCATTGCTAATGAGAAATGATGGGAGGCAGTCTCTAATTTTGAATTCAACAATGAATATCGATAAGAAATGAAATTGAAGATCAAGGACTCCATTGTTTGTTAAAGTGAATGAATTCATGTTATAGATGGTCAATGGGCATTTTTTTCATAACAAAGTAATCATTAATGATGAAGCAAAATTTTATTTCAACGTTATTGCTTGAAAAATAATCCTGGTCATAACAAAGTAATCATTAATGATGAAGCAAAATTTTATTTCAACGTTATTGCTTGAAAAATAATCCTGGTAACAACAACGGGAGCCTAATTCACATGAGGTGATTGGAATGTCTCCTAATTTAAGAATTAAACCTATTCACATTTGTACAAAATACAAACCATGGTGAATGACTCCTTTGATTGAGGGATTTAAATAGATTTACAGTTTTAATGGTCTTTATACTTGTTTGATTTAATCAATATACTACGTTGTTTAGCCACATGTGTTAATTTCATGATCAATGTGTCAAAAAGTGTGTTTGGAGTCAAAAGAGGAGCATTGCTAGTGAGAAATGATGGGAGGTTGTCTTTAATTTTGAATTCACCAATTAATAACGATAACAAATGAAATTGAAGATCCCGGACACCATTGTTTGTTAAATTGAATGAATTCATGTTGTATATGGTCCATGGGCATTTTTTCCAAAAGAAATATAGTCATTAATGAAAAAGTAAAATTTAATTTCAAGGTTATTGCATGAAAAATAGTGTTGGTAACAATAAGAGGAGCCTAATTCACATGAGGTGATTAGAATATCTCGTGATTTAAGAATTAAAAGATTTCACATTTGTACAGAATGCAAATCATTATGAATGACTCCTTTAATTGACGGATTTAAATAGATTTAGAGTTTTAATGGTCTTCATACTTGTTTGATTTAATCAATATACTACGTTGTTTAGCCACATGTGTTAATTTCATGATCAATGTGTCAAAAAGTGTGTTTGGAGTCAAAAGAGGAGCATTGCTAATGAGAAATGATGGGAGGCAGTCTCTAATTTTGAATTCAACAATGAATATCGATAAGAAATGAAATTGAAGATCAAGGACTCCATTGTTTGTTAAAGTGAATGAATTCATGTTATAGATGGTCAATGGGCATTTTTTTCATAACAAAGTAATCATTAATGATGAAGCAAAATTTTATTTCAACGTTATTGCTTGAAAAATAATCCTGGTAACAACAACGGGAGCCTAATTCACATGAGGTGATTGGAATGTCTCGTGATTTAAGAATTAAACCTATTCACATTTGTACAAAATACAAACCATGATGAATGACTCCTTTGATTGACGGATTTAAATAGATTTAGAGTTTTAATGGTCTTTACACTTGTTTGATTTAATCAATATACTACGTTGATTAGCCACATGTGTTAATTTCATGGTCAATGTGTCAAAAAGAGTGTTTGGAGTCAAAAGAGGAGCATTGCTAATGAGAAATGATGGGAGGCATTCTCGAATTTTGAATTCAACAATTAATATCAATAGGAAATGAAATTCAAGATCAAGGACTCCATTGTTTGTTAAATTGAATGAATTCATGTTATAGATAGACCATGGGCACTTTTTTCATAGCAAAATAATCATTAATGATGATGCAAAATTTAATTTCAACGTTATTGCTTGAAAAATGGTCCTAATAACAACAAGAGGAGCCTAATTCACATGAGGTGATTAGAATGTCTCCTGATTTAAGAATTAAACCTGTTCACATTTGTACAAAATACAAACCATGATGAATGACTCCTTTGATTGACGGATTTAAATAGATTTAGAGTTTTAATGGTCTTTATACTTGTTTGACTTAATCAATAAACTAGGTTGTTTAGCCACATGTGTTAATTTCATGCTCAATGTGTGAAAAAGTGTGTTTGGAGTCAAAAGAGGAGCATTGCTAATGAGAAGTGATGTGAGGCATTCTCTAATTTTGAATTCAACAATTAATATCAATACGAAATGAAATTTAAGATCAAGGACGCCATTGTTTGTTAAATTGAATGAATTCATGTTATAGATGGTCCATGGGCACTCTTTTGATAAAAAAATAATCATTAATGATGATGCAAAATTTAATTTCAACGTTATTGCTTGATAAATGGTCCTAGTAACAACAAGAGGAGCCTAATTCACATGAGGTGATTAGAATGTCTTCTGATTTAAGAATTAAACCTGTTCACATTTGTACGAAATACAAACCATGATGAATGACTCCTTTGATTGACGGATTTAAATAGATTTAGAGTTTTAATGGTCTTTATGCTTGTTTGATTTAATCAATAAACTAGGTTGTTTAGCCACATGTGTTAATTTCATGATCAATGTGTCAAAAAGTATGTTTGGAGTCAAAAGAGGAGCATTGCTAATAAGAAATGAGGTGAGGTTGTCTCCAATTTTGAATTCAACAATTAATATCGATAAGAAATGAAATTGAAGATCAAGGTCTCCATTGTTTGTTAAAGTCAATGAATTCATGTTATAGATGGTCCATGGGCACTTTTTTCATAACAAAATAATCATTAATGATGATGCAAAATTTAATTTCAACGTTATTGCTTGAAAAATGGTCCTAGTAACAACAAGAGGAGCCTAATTCACATGAGGTGATTAGAATGTCTCCTGATTTAAGAATTAAACATGTTCACATTTGCACAAAATACAAACCATGATGAATGACTCCTTTGATTGATGGATTTAAATAGATTTAGAGTTTTAATGGTCATTATACTTGTTTGATTTAATCAATAAACTAGGTTGTTTAGCCACATGTGTTAATTTCATGATCAATATGTCAAAAAGTGTGTTTGGAGTCAAAAGAGGAGCATTGCTAATGAGAAGTGATGTGAGGCATTCTCGAATTTTGAATTCAACAATTAATATCAATACGAAATGAAATTCAAGATCAAGCACTCCATTGTTTGTTAAATTGAATGAATTCATGTTATAGATAGACCATGGGCACTTTTTTCATAGCAAAATAATCATTTATGATGATGCAAAATTTAATTTCAACGTTATTGCTTGAAAAATGGTCCTAATAACAACAAGAGGAGCCTAATTCACATGAGGTGATTAGAATGTCTCCTGATTTAAGAATTAAACCTGTTCACATTTGTACAAAATACAAACCATGATGAATGACTCCTTTGATTGACGGATTTAAATAGATTTAGAGTTTTAATGGTCTTTATACTTGTTTGACTTAATCAATAAACTAGGTTGTTTAGCCACATGTGTTAATTTCATGCTCAATGTGTGAAAAAGTGTGTTTGGAGTCAAAAGAGGAGCATTGCTAATGAGAAGTGATGTGAGGCATTCTCTAATTTTGAATTCAACAATTAATATCAATACGAAATGAAATTCAAGATCAAGGACGTCATTGTTTGTTAAATTGAATGAATTCATGTTATAGATGATCCATGGGCACTCTTTTGATAAAAAAATAATCATTAATGATGATGCAAAATTTAATTTCAACGTTATTGCTTGAAAAATGGTCCTAGTAACAACAAGAGGAGCCTAATTCACATGAGGTGATTAGAATGTCTTCTGATTTAAGAATTAAACCTGTTCACATTTGTACGAAATACAAACCATGATGAATGACTCCTTTGATTGACGGATTTAAATAGATTTAGAGTTTTAATGGTCTTTATGCTTGTTTGATTTAATCAATAAATTAGGTTGTTTAGCCACATGTGTTAATTTCATGATCAATGTGTCAAAAAGTGTGTTTGGAGTCAAAAGAGGAGCATTGCTAATAAGAAATGAGGTGAGGCTGTCTCTAATTTTGAATTCAACAATTAATATCGATAAGAAATGAAATTGAAGATCAAGGTCTCCATTGTTTGTTAAAGTCAATGAATTCATATATAGATGGTCCATGGGCACTTTTTTCATAACAAAATAATCATTAATGATGATGCAAAATTTAATTTCAACGTTATTGCTTGAAAAATGGTCCTAGTAACAACAAGAGGAGCCTAATTCACATGAGGTGATTAGAATGTGTCCTGATTTAAGAATTAAACATGTTCACATTTGCACAAAATACAAACCATGGTGAATGACTCCTTTGATTGATGGATTTAAATAGATTTAGAGTTTTAATGGTCTTTATACTTGTTTGATTTAATCAATAAACTAGGCTGTTTAGCCACATGTGTTAATTTCATGATCAATGTGTCAAAAAGTGTGTTTGGAATCAAAAGAGGAGCATTGCTAATGAGAAGTGATGTGAGGCATTCTCGAATTTTGAATTCAACAATTAATATCAATACGAAATGAAATTCAAGATCAAGGACTCCATTGTTTGTTAAATTGAATGAATTCATGTTATAGATAGACCATGGGCACTTTTTTCATAGCAAAATAATCATTAATGATGATGCAAAATTTAATTTCAACGTTATTGCTTGAAAAATGGTCCTAATAACAACAAGAGGAGCCTAATTCACATGAGAGGTGATTAGAATGTCTCCTGATTTAAGAATTAAACCTGTTCACATTTGTACAAAATACAAACCATGATGAATGACTCCTTTGATTGACGGATTTAAAATAGATTTAGAGTTTTAATGGTCTTTACACTTGTTTGATTTAATCAATATACTACGTTGATTAGCCACAGGTGTTAATTTCATGGTCAATGTGTCAAAAAGAGTGTTTGGAGTCAAAAGAGGAGCATTGCTAATGAGAAATGATGGGAGGCATTCTCGAATTTTGAATTCAACAATTAATATCAATATGAAATGAAATTCAAGATCAAGGACTCCATTGTTTGTTAAAAATTGAATGAATTCATGTTATAGATAGACCACGGGGCACTTTTTTCATAGCAAAATAATCATTAATGATGATGCAAAATTTAATTTCAACGTTATTGCCTGAAAAATGGTCCTAATAAGAAAAAGAGGAGCCTAATTCACATGAGGTGATTAGAACGTCTCCTGATTTAAGAATTAAACATGTTCACATTTGCACAAAATACAAATCTTGATGAATGACTCCTTTGATTGACGGATTTAAATAGATTTAGAGTTTTAATGGTCTTTATACTTGTTTGATTTAATCAATAAACTAGGTTGTTTAGCCACATGTGTTAATTTCATGCTCAATGTGTGAAAAAGTGTGTTTGGAGTCAAAAGAGGAGCATTGCTAATGAGAAGTGATGTGAGGCATTCTCTAATTTTGAATTCAACAATTAATATCAATACGAAATGAAATTCAAGATCAAGGACGCCATTGTTTGTTAAATTGAATGAATTCATGTTATAGATGGTCCATGGGCACTCTTTTCATAACAAAATAATCATTATTGATGATGCAAAATTTAATTTCAACGTTATTGCTTGTAAAATGGTCCTAGTAACAACAAGAGGAGCCTAATTCACATGAGGTGATTAGAATGTCTTCTGATTTAAGAATTAAAACCTGTTCACATTTGTACGAAATACAAACCATGATGAATGACTCCTTTGATTGACGGATTTAAATAGATTTAGAGTTTTAATGGTCTTTATGCTTGTTTGATTTAATCAATAAACTAGGTTGTTTAGCCACATGTGTTAATTTCATGCTCAATGTGTGAAAAAAGTGTGTTTGGAGTCAAAAGAGGAGCATTGCTAATGAGAAAGTGATGTGAGGCATTCTCTAATTTTGAATTCAACAATTAATATCAATACGAAATGAAATTCAAGATCAAGGACGCCATTGTTTGTTAAATTGAATGAATTCATGTTATAGATGGTCCATGGGCACTCTTTTGATAAAAAAATAATCATTAATGATGATGCAAAATTTAATTTCAACGTTATTGCTTGATAAATGGTCCTAGTAACAACAAGAGGAGCCTAATTCACATGAGGTGATTAGAATGTCTTCTGATTTAAGAATTAAACCTGTTCACATTTGTACGAAATACAAACCATGATGAATGACTCCTTTGATTGACGGATGTAAATAGATTTAGAGTTTTAATGGTCTTTATGCTTGTTTGATTTAATCAATAAACTAGGTTGTTTAGCCACATGTGTTAATTTCATGATCAATGTGTCAAAAAGTGTGTTTGGAGTCAAAAGAGGAGCATTGCTAATAAGAAATGAGGTGAGGCTGTCTCTAATTTTGAATTCAACAATTAATATCGATAAGAAATGAAATTGAAGATCAAGGTCTCCATTGTTTGTTAAAGTCAATGAATTCATGTTATAGATGGTCCATGGGCACTTTTTTCATAACAAAATAATCATTAATGATGATGCAAAATTTAATTTCAACGTTATTGCTTGAAAAATGGTCCTAGTAACAACAAGAGGAGCCTAATTCACATGAGGTGATTAGAATGTGTCCTGATTTAAGAATTAAACATGTTCACATTTGCACAAAATACAAACCATGATGAATGACTCCTTTGATTGATGGATTTAAATAGATTTAGAGTTTTAATGGTCTTTATACTTATTTGATTTAATCAATAAACTAGGCTGTTTAGCCACATGTGTTAATTTCATGATCAATGTGTCAAAAAGTGTGTTTGGAGTCAAAAGAGGAGCATTGCAAATGAGAAGTGATGTGAGGCATTCTCGAATTTTCAATTCAACAATTAATATCAATACGAAATGAAATTCAAGATCAAGGACTCCATTGTTTGTTAAATTGAATGAATTCATGTTATAGATAGACCATGGGCACTTTTTTCATAGCAAAATAATCATTAATGATGATGCAAAATTTAATTTCAACGTTATTGCTTGAAAAATGGTCCTAATAACAACAAGAGGAGCCTAATTCACATGAGGTGATTAGAATGTCTCCTGATTTAAGAATTAAACCTGTTCACATTTGTACAAAATACAAACCATGATGAATGACTCCTTTGATTGACGGATTTAAATAGATTTAGAGTTTTAATGGTCTTTACACTTGTTTGATTTAATCAATATACTACGTTGATTAGCCACAGGTGTTAATTTCATGGTCAATGTGTCAAAAAGAGTGTTTGGAGTCAAAAGAGGAGCATTGCTAATGAGAAATGATGGGAGGCATTCTCGAATTTTGAATTCAACAATTAATATCAATATGAAATGAAATTCAAGATCAAGGACTCCATTGTTTGTTAAATTGAATGAATTCATGTTATAGATAGACCACGGGCACTTTTTTCATAGCAAAATAATCATTAATGATGATGCAAAATTTAATTTCAACGTTATTGCCTTAAAAATGGTCCTAATAACAACAAGAGGAGCCTAATTCACATGAGGTGATTAGAACGTCTCCTGATTTAAGAATTAAACATGTTCACATTTGCACAAAATACAAATCTTGATGAATGACTCCTTTGATTGACGGATTTAAATAGATTTAGAGTTTTAATGGTCTTTATACTTGTTTGATTTAATCAATAAACTAGGTTGTTTAGCCACATGTGTTAATTTCATGCTCAATGTGTGAAAAAGTGTGTTTGGAGTCAAAAGAGGAGCATTGCTAATGAGAAGTGATGTGAGGCATTCTCTAATTTTGAATTCAACAATTAATATCAATACGAAATGAAATTCAAGATCAAGGACGCCATTGTTTGTTAAATTGAATGAATTCATGTTATAGATGGTCCATGGGCACTCTTTTCATAACAAAATAATCATTATTGATGATGCAAAATTTAATTTCAACGTTATTGCTTGTAAAATGGTCCTAGTAACAAAGAAGAGGAGCCTAATTCACATGAGGTGATTAGAATGTCTTCTGATTTAAGAATTAAACCTGTTCACATTTGTACGAAATACAAACCATGATGAATGACTCCTTTGATTGACGGATTTAAATAGATTTAGAGTTTTAATGGTCTTTATGCTTGTTTGATTTAATCAATAAACTAGGTTGTTTAGCCACATGTGTTAATTTCATGCTCAATGTGTGAAAAAGTGTGTTTGGAGTCAAAAGAGGAGCATTGCTAATGAGAAGTGATGTGAGGCATTCTCTAATTTTGAATTCAATAATTAATATCAATACGAAATGAAATTCAAGATCAAGGATGCCATTGTTTGTTAAATTGAATGAATTCATGTTATAGATGGTCCATGGGCACTCTTTTGATAAAAAAATAATCATTAATGATGATGCAAAATTTAATTTCAACGTTATTGCTTGATAAATGGTCCTAGTAACAACAAGAGGAGCCTAATTCACATGAGGTGATTAGAATGTCTTCTGATTTAAGAATTAAACCTGTTCACATTTGTACGAAATACAAACCATGATGAATGACTCCTTTGATTGACGGATGTAAATAGATTTAGAGTTTTAATGGTCTTTATGCTTGTTTGATTTAATCAATAAACTAGGTTGTTTAGCCACATGTGTTAATTTCATGATCAATGTGTCAAAAAGTGTGTTTGGAGTCAAAAGAGGAGCATTGCTAATAAGAAATGAGGTGAGGCTGTCTCTAATTTTGAATTCAACAATTAATATCGATAAGAAATGAAATTGAAGATCAAGGTCTCCATTGTTTGTTAAAGTCAATGAATTCATGTTATAGATGGTCCATGGGCACTTTTTTCATAACAAAATAATCATTAATGATGATGCAAAATTTAATTTCAACGTTATTGCTTGAAAAATGGTCCTAGTAACAACAAGAGGAGCCTAATTCACATGAGGTGATTAGAATGTGTCCTCCTGATTTAAGAATTAAACATGTTCACATTTGCACAAAATACAAACCATGATGAATGACTCCTTTGATTGATGGATTTAAATAGATTTAGAGTTTTAATGGTCTTTATACTTATTTGATTTAATCAATAAACTAGGCTGTTTAGCCACATGTGTTAATTTCATGATCAATGTGTCAAAAAGTGTGTTTGGAGTCAAAAGAGGAGCATTGCTAATGAGAAGTGATGTGAGGCATTCTCGAATTTTGAATTCAACAATTAATATCAATACGAAATGAAATTCAAGATCAAGGACTCCATTGTTTGTTAAATTGAATGAATTCATGTTATAGATAGACCATGGGCACTTTTTTCATAGCAAAATAATCATTAATGATGATGCAAAATTTAATTTCAACGTTATTGCTTGAAAAATGGTCCTAATAACAACAAGAGGAGCCTAATTCACATGAGGTGATTAGAATGTCTCCTGATTTAAGAATTAAACCTGTTCACATTTGTACAAAATACAAACCATGATGAATGACTCCTTTGATTGACGGATTTAAATAGATTTAGAGTTTTAATGGTCTTTACACTTGTTTGATTTAATCAATATACTACGTTGATTAGCCACAGGTGTTAATTTCATGGTCAATGTGTCAAAAAGAGTGTTTGGAGTCAAAAGAGGAGCATTGCTAATGAGAAATGATGGGAGGCATTCTCGAATTTTGAATTCAACAATTAATATCAATATGAAATGAAATTCAAGATCAAGGACTCCATTGTTTGTTAAATTGAATGAATTCATGTTATAGATAGACCACGGGCACTTTTTTCATAGCAAAATAATCATTAATGATGATGCAAAATTTAATTTCAACGTTATTGCCTTAAAAATGGTCCTAATAACAACAAGAGGAGCCTAATTCACATGAGGTGATTAGAATGTCTCCTGATTTAAGAATTAAACATGTTCACATTTGCACAAAATACAAATCTTGATGAATGACTCCTTTGATTGACGGATTTAAATAGATTTAGAGTTTTAATGGTCTTTATACTTGTTTGATTTAATCAATAAACTAGACTATTTAGCCACATGTGTTAATTTCATGATCAATGTGTCAAAAAGTGTGTTTGGAGTCAAAAGAGGGGCATTGCTAATGACAAGTGATGTGAGGCATTCTCTAATTTTGAATTCAACAATTAATATCAATACGAAATGAAATTCAAGATCAAGGACGCCATTGTTTGTTAAATTGAATGAATTCATGTTATAGATGGTCCATGGGCACTCTTTTCATAACAAAATAATCATTATTGATGATGCAAAATTTAATTTCAACGTTATTGCTTGTAAAATGGTCCTAGTAACAACAAGAGGAGCCTAATTCACATGAGGTGATTAGAATGTCTTCTGATTTAAGAATTAAACCTGTTCACATTTGTACGAAATACAAACCATGATGAATGACTCCTTTGATTGACGGATTTAAATAGATTTAGAGTTTTAATGGTCTTTATGCTTGTTTGATTTAATCAATAAACTAGGTTGTTTAGCCACATGTGTTAATTTCATGATCAATGTGTCAAAAAGTGTGTTTGGAGTCAAAAGAGGAGCATTGCTAATAAGAAATGAGGTGAGGCTGTCTCTAATTTTGAATTCAACAATTAATATCGATAAGAAATGAAATTGAAGATCAAGGTCTCCATTGTTTGTTAAAGTCAATGAATTCATGTTATAGATGGTCCATGGGCACTTTTTTCATAACAAAATAATCATTAATGATGATGCAAAATTTAATTTCAACGTTATTGCTTGAAAAATGGTCCTAGTAACAACAAGAGGAGCCTAATTCACATGAGGTGATTAGAATGTCTCCTGATTTAAGAATTAAACATGTTCACATTTGCACAAAATACAAACCATGATGAATGACTCCTTTGATTGATGGATTTAAATAGATTTAGAGTTTTAATGGTCTTTATACTTGTTTGATTTAATCAATAAACTAGGCTGTTTAGCCACATGTGTTAATTTCATGATCAATGTGTCAAAAAGTGTGTTTGGAGTCAAAAGAGGAGCATTGCTAATGAGAAGTGATGTGAGGCATTCTCGAATTTTGAATTCAACAATTAATATCAATACGAAATGAAATTCAAGATCAAGGACTCCATTGTTTGTTAAATTGAATGAATTCATGTTATAGATAGACCATGGGCACTTTTTTCATAGCAAAATAATCATTAATGATGATGCAAAATTTAATTTCGACGTTATTGCTTGAAAAATGGTCCTAATAACAACAAGAGGAGCCTAATTCACATGAGGTGATTAGAATTTCTCCTGATTTAAGAATTAAACCTGTTCACATTTGTACAAAATACAAACCATGATGAATGACTCCTTTGATTGACGGATTTAAATAGATTTAGAGTTTTAATGGTCTTTATACTTGTTTGACTTAATCAATAAACTAGGTTGTTTAGCCACATGTGTTAATTTCATGCTCAATGTGTGAAAAAGTGTGTTTGGAGTCAAAAGAGGAGCATTGCTAATGAGAAGTGATGTGAGGCATTCTCTAATTTTGAATTCAACAATTAATATCAATACGAAATGAAATTCAAGATCAAGGACGCCATTGTTTGTTAAATTGAATGAATTCATGTTATAGATGGTCCATGGGCACTCTTTTGATAAAAAAATAATCATTAATGATGATGCAAAATTTAATTTCAACGTTATTGCTTGAAAAATGGTCCTAGTAACAACAAGAGGAGCCTAATTCACATGAGGTGATTAGAATGTCTCCTGATTTAAGAATTAAACCTGTTCACATTTGTACGAAATACAAACCATGATGAATGACTCCTTTGATTGACGGATTTAAATAGATTTAGAGTTTTAATGGTCTTTATACTTGTTTGATTTAATCAATATACTACGTTGTTTAGCCACATGTGTTAATTTCATGATCAATGTGTCAAAAAGTGTGTTTGGAGTCAAAAGAGGAGCATTGCTTGTGAGAAATGATGGGAGGCTGTGTCTAATTTTGAATTCAACAATTAATAATGATAAGAAATGAAATTGAAGATCCAGGACACCATTGTTTGTTAAATTGAATGAATTCATGTTGTAGATGGTCCATGGGCATTTTTTCCATAATGAATATAGTCATCAATGATGAAGCAAATTTTAATTTAAAGGTTATTGCATGAAAAATAGTCCTAGTAACAATAAAAGGAGCCTAATTTACGTCAGGTGATTAGAATGTCTCGTGATTTAAGAATGAAAACATTTCACATTTGTACAGAATGCAAATCATTATGAATGACTCCTTTGATTGACGGATTGAAATAGATTTACAGTTTTAATGGTCTTCATACTTGTTTGATTTAATCAATATACTAGTTTGTTTAGCCACATGTGTTAATTTCATGATCAGTGTGTCAAAAAGTGTTTTTGGAGTCAAAAGAGGAGCATTGCTAAAGAGAAGTCATGCTAGGCATTCTATAATTTTAAATTCAACAATTAATATTAATACAAAATGAAATTGAAGATCAAGGACTCCATTGTTTGTTAAAGTGAATGAATTCATGTTATAGATGGTCCATGGGCACTTTTTTCATAACAAAATAACCATTAATGATGAAGTAAAATTTGATTTCAACGTTATTGCTTGAAAAATGGTCCTAGTAACAACAAGCGGAGCCTAATTAACATGAGGTGATTAGAATGTCTCCTGATTTAAGAATTAAGCCTGTTCACATTTCTACAAAATACAAACCGTGATGAATGAGTCCTTTGATTGACGGATTTAAATAGATTTAGAGTTTTAATGGTCTTTATACTTGTTTGATTTAATCAATAAACTAGGTTGTTTAGCCACATGTGTTAATTTCATGATCAATGTGTCAAAAAGTGTGTTTGGAGTCAAAAGAGGAGCATTGCTAATGAGAAATGATGGGAGGCTGTCTCTAATTTTGAATTCAACAATTAATATCGATAAGAAATGAAATTGAAGATCAAGGACTCCATTGTTTGTTAAATTGAATGAATTCATGTTATAGATGGTCCATGGGCACTCTTTTCATAACAAAATAATCATTAATGATGATGCAAAATTTAATTTCAACATTATTGCTTGAAAATGGTCCTAGTAACAACAAGAGGAGCCTAATTCACATGAGGTGATTAGAATGTCTCCTGATTTAAGAATTAAACCTGTTCACATTTGTACAAAATACAAACCATGATGAATGACTCCTTTGATTGAAGGATTTAAATAGATTTAGAGTTTTAATGGTCTTTATACTTGTTTGACTTAATCAATAAACTAGGTTGTTTAGCCACATGTGTTAATTTCATGATTAATGTGTCAAAAAGTGTGTTTGGAGTCAAAAGATGAGCATTGCTAATGAGAAGTGATGTGAGACATTCTCTAATTTTGAATTCAACAATTAATATCAATATGAAATGAAATTCAAGATCAAGGACGCCATTGTTTGTTAAATTGAATGAATTCATGTTATAGATGGTCCATGGGCACTCTTTTCATAACAAAATAATCATTATTGATGATGCAAAATTTAATTTCAACGTTATTGCTTGTAAAATGGTCCTAGTAACGACAAGAGGAGCCTAATTCACATGAGGTGATTAGAATGTCTCCTGATTTAAGAATTAAACCTGTTCACATTTGTACGAAATACAAACCATGATGAATGACTCCTTTGATTGACGGATTTAAATAGATTTAGAGTTTTAATGGTCTTTGTACTTGTTTGATTTAATTAATAAACTAGCTTGTGGCTAAACAACATAGTATATTGATTAAATCAAACAAGTATAAAGACCATTAAAACTCTAAATCTATTTATATCCGTCAATCAAAGGACTCGTTCATAATGATTTGCATTCTGTACAAAAGTGAAATGGTTTAATTCTTAAATCACGAGACATTCTAATCACCTCATGTAAATTAGGCTCCTTTTATTGTTACTAGGAACATTTTTCACGCAATAACCTTGAAATTAAAATTTGCTTCATCCTAAATGACTATATTCATTATGGAAAAAATGCCCATGGACCATCTATAACATGAATTCATTCAATTTAACAAACAATGGTGTCCTGGATCTTCAATTTCATTTCTTATTGATATTAATTGTTGAATTCAAAATTAGAGACAACATCCCATCATTTCTCATTAGCAATGCTCCTTTTTTGACTCCAAACAAAACTTTTGACACATTGATCATGAAATTAACACATGTAGCTAAACAACTTAGTATATTGATTAAATCAAACAAGTGTAAAGACCATTAAAACTCTAAATCTATTTAAATCTGTCAGTCAAAGGAGTCATTCGTCATGGTTTGTATTCCGTACAAATGTGAACAGGTTTAATTCTTAAATCTTGAGACATTATAACCACCTCATGTGAATTAGGCTCCTCTTATTGTTACCTGGACTATTTTCATGCAATAACCTTGAAATAAAATTTTTCATCATCATTAATGATTATTTTGTTATGAAAAGAATGCCCAAGGACCATCTATAACATGAATTCATTCAATTTAACAAACAATGCAGTCCTTGATCTTCAATTTCATTTCTTATCGATATTAATTGTTGAATTCAAAATTATAGACTGCCTCCCATCATTTCTAATTAGCAATGCTCCTCTTTTGACTCCAAACACACTTTTTGACACATTGATCATGAAATTAACACATGTGGCTAAACAACCTAGTATATTGATTAAATCAAACAAGTATAAAGACCACTAAAACTCTAAATCTATTTAAATCTGTCAATCAAAGGAGTCATTCATCATGGTTTGTATTCCGTACAAATGTGAATAGCTTTAATTCTTAAATCATGAGACATTATAACCACCTCATGTGAATTAGGCTCCTCTTATTGTTACCTGGACTATTTTCATGCAATATCCTTGAAATAAAATTTTGCTTCATCATTAATGATTATTTTGTTATGAAAAGAATGCTCATGGACCATTTATGACATGAATTGATTCAATTTAACAAACAATGCAGTCCTTGATCTTCAAATTCATTTCTTATCGATATTAATTGTTGAATTCAAAATTATAGACTGCCTCCCATCATTTCTCATTAGCAATGCTCGTCTTTTGACTCCAAACACATTTTTTGACAAATTGATCATGAAATTAACACATGTGGCTAAACAACCTAGTATATTGATTAAATCAAACAAGTATACAGACCATTAAAACTCTAAATCTATTTAAATGCGTCAATCAAAGGAGTCATTCATAAGGAATTGCATTTTGTACAAATGTGAAATCGTTTAATTCTTAAATCACGAGACATTCTAATCACCTCATGTAAATTAGGCGCCTTTTATTGTTACTAGGAATATCTTTCATGCAATAACCTTGAAATGAACATTTGCTTCATCCTAAATGACCATATTCACTATGGAAAAAATGCCCATGGACCATCTATAAAATGAATTCATTCAATTTAACAAACAATAGTGTCTAGGATCTTCAATTTCTTTTCTTATTGATATTAATTGTTGAATTCAAAATTAGAGACAACATCCCATCATTTCTCATTAGCAATGCTCCTTTTTTGACTCCAAACAAAACTTTTGACACATTGATCATGAAATTAACACATGTAGCTAAACAACCTAGTATATTCATTAAATCAAACAAGTATAAAGACCATTAAAACTCTAAATCTATTTAAATCCGTCACTCAAAGGAGTCATTCATCATGGATTGTATTCCGTACAAATGTGAACAGGTTTAATTCTTAAATCATGAGACCTTTTAACTACCTCATGTGAATTAGGCTCCTGTTATTGTTACCTGGACTATTTTCATGAAATAACCTTGAAATAAAATTTTTCATCATCATTAATGATTATTTTGTTATGAAAAGAATGCCCATGGACCATCTATAACATGAATTCATTCAATTTAACAAACAATGCAGTCCTTGATCTTCAATTTCATTTCTTATCGATATTAATTGTTGAATTCAAAATTATAGACTGCCTCCCATCATTTCTAATTAGCAATGCTCCTCTTTTGACTCCAAACACGCTTTTTGACACATTGATCATGAAATTAACACATGTGGCTAAACAACCTAGTATATTGATTAAATCAAACAAGTATAAAGACCGTTAAAACTCTAAATCTATTTAAATCCGTCAATCAAAGGAGTCATTCATCATGTTTGTATTCCGTACAAATGTGAATAGCTTTAATTCTTAAATCATGAGACATTATAACCACCTCATGTGAATTAGGCCCCTCTTATTGTTACCTGGACTATTTTTCATGCAATAACCTTGAAATAAAATTTTGCTTCATCATTAATGATTATTTTGTTATGAAAAGAATGCCCATGGACCATCTATAACATGAATTGATTCAATTTAACAAACAATGTAGTCCTCGATCTTCAATTTCATTTCTGATCGATATTAATTGTTGAATTCAAAATTATAGACTGACTCCCATCATTTCTCATTAGCAATGCTCGTCTTTGGACTCAAAACACACTTTTTGACACATTGATCATGAAATTAACACATGTGGCTAAACAACCTAGTATATTGATTAAATCAAACAAGTATAAAGACCATTAAAACTCTAAATCTATTTAAATCCGTCAATCAAAGGAGTCATTCATCATGGTTTGTATTCCGTACAAATGTGAACAGGTTTAATTCTTAAATCATGAGACATAATAACCACCTCATGTGAATTAGGCTCCTCTTATTGTTACCTGGACTATTTTCATGCAATAACCTTGAAATAAAATTTTGCTTCATCATTAATGATTATTTTGTTATGAAAAGAATGTCCATGGACCATCTATAACATGAATTGATTCAATTTAACAAACAATGCAGTCCTCGATCTTCAATTTCATTTCTTATCGATATTAATTGTTGAATTCAAAATTATAGACTGCCTCCCATCATTTCTAATTAGCAATGCTCCTCTTTTGACTCCAAACACACTTTTTGACACATTGATCATGAAATTAACACATGTGGCTAAACAACCTAGTATATTGATTAAATCAAACAAGTATAAAGACCACTAAAAGTCTAAATCTATTTAAATCCGTCAATCAAAGGAGTCATTCATCATGGTTTGTATTCCGTACAAATGTGAACAGGTTTAATTCTTAAATCATGAGACCTTTTAACCACCTCATGTGAATTAGGCTCCTGTTATTGTTACCTGGACTATTTTCATGAAATAACCTTGAAATAAAATTTTTTGCATCATCATTAATGATTATTTTGTTATGAAAAGAATGCCCATGGACCATCTATAACATGAATTCATTCAATTTAACAAACAATGCAGTCCTTGATCTTCAATTTCATTTCTTATCGATATGAATTGTTGAATTCAAAATTATAGAATGCCTCCCATCATTTCTAATTAGCAATGCTCCTCTTTTGACTCCAAACACGCTTTTTGACACATTGATCATGAAATTAACACATGTGGCTAAACAACCTAGTATATTGATTAAATCAAACAAGTATAAAGACCGTTAAAACTCTAAATCTATTTAAATCCGTCAATCAAAGGAGTCATTCATCATGGTTTGTATTCCGTACAAATGTGAATAGCTTTAATTCTTAAATCATGAGACATTATAACCACCTCATGTGAATTAGGCTCCTCTTATTGTTACCTGGACTATTTTCATGCAATAACCTTGAAATAAAATTTTGCTTCATCATTAATGATTATTTTGTTATGAAAAGAATGCCCATGGACCATTTATGACATGAATTGATTCAATTTAACAAACAATGCAGTCCTTGATCTTCAAATTCATTTCTTATTGATATTAATTGTTGAATTCAAAATTATAGACTGCCTCCCATCATTTCTCATTAGCAATGCTCGTCTTTTGACTCCAAACACATTTTTTGACAAATTGATCATGAAATTAACACATGTGGCTAAACAACCTAGTATATTGATTAAATCAAACAAGTATACAGACCATTAAAACTCTAAATCTATTTAAATGCGTCAATCAAAGGAGTCATTCATAATGAATTGCATTCTGTACAAATGTGAAATCGTTTAATTCTTAAATCACGAGACATTCTAATCACCTCATGTAAATTAGGCGCCTTTTATTGTTACTAGGAATATCTTTCATGCAATAACCTTGAAATGAACATTTGCTTCATCCTAAATGACCATATTCACTATGGAAAAAATGCCCATGGACCATCTATAAAATGAATTCATTCAATTTAACAAACAATAGTGTCCAGGATCTTCAATTTCTTTTCTTATTGATATTAATTGTTGAATTCAAAATTAGAGACAACATCCCATCATTTCTCATTAGCAATGCTCCTTTTTTGACTCCAAACAAAACTTTTGACACATTGATCATGAAATTAACACATGTAGCTAAACAACCTAGTATATTCATTAAATCAAACAAGTATAAAGACCATTAAAACTCTAAATCTATTTAAATCCGTCACTCAAAGGAGTCATTCATCATGGATTGTATTCCGTACAAATGTGAACAGGTTTAATTCTTAAATAATGAGACCTTTTAACCACCTCATGTGAATTAGGCTCCTGTTATTGTTACCTGGACTATTTTCATGAAATAACCTTGAAATAAAATTTTTCATCATCATTAATGATTATTTTGTTATGAAAAGAATGCCCATGGACCATCTATAACATGAATTCATTCAATTTAACAAACAATGCAGTCCTTGATCTTCAATTTCATTTCTTATCGATATGAATTGTTGAATTCAAAATTATAGACTGCCTCCCATCATTTCTAATTAGCAATGCTCCTCTTTTGACTCCAAACACGCTTTTTGACACATTGATCATGAAATTAACACATGTGGCTAAACAACCTAGTATATTGATTAAATCAAACAAGTATAAAGACCGTTAAAACTCTAAATCTATTTAAATCCGTCAATCAAAGGAGTCATTCATCATGTTTGTATTCCGTACAAATGTGAATAGCTTTAATTCTTAAATCATGAGACATTATAACCACCTCATGTGAATTAGACCCCTCTTATTGTTACCTGGACTATTTTCATGCAATAACCTTGAAATAAAATTTTGCTTCATCATTAATGATTATTTTGTTATGAAAAGAATGCCCATGGACCATCTATAACATGAATTGATTCAATTTAACAAACAATGCAGTCCTCGATCTTCAATTTCATTTCTGATCGATATTAATTGTTGAATTCAAAATTATAGACTGACTCCCATCATTTCTCATTAGCAATGCTCGTCTTTGGACTCAAAACACACTTTTTGACACATTGATCATGAAATTAACACATGTGGCTAAACAACCTAGTATATTGATTAAATCAAACAAGTATAAAGACCATTAAATCTCTAAATCTATTTAAATCCGTCAATCAAAGGAGTCATTCATCATGGTTTGTATTCCGTACAAATGTGAACAGGTTTAATTCTTAAATCATGAGACATAATAACCACCTCATGTGAATTAGGCTCCTCTTATTGTTACCTGGACTATTTTCATTCAATAACCTTGAAATAAAATTTTGCTTCATCATTAATGATTATTTTGATATGAAAAGAATGCCCATGGACCATCTAAAACATGAATTCATTCAATTTAACAAACAATGCAGTCCTTGATCTTCAATTTCATTTCTTATCGATATTAATTGTTGAATTCAAAATTATAGACTGCCTCCCATCATTTCTAATTAGCAATGCTCCTCTTTTGACTCCAAACACACTTTTTGACAAATTGATCATGAAATTAACACATGTGGCTAAACAACCTAGTATATTGATTAAATCAAACAAGTATAAAGACCATTAAAAGTCTAAATCTATTTAAATCCGTCAATCAAAGGAGTCATTCATCATGGTTTGTATTCCGTACAAATGTGAATAGCTTTAATTCTTAAATCATGAGACATTATAACCGCCTCATGTGAATTAGGCCCCTCTTATTGTTACCTGGACTATTTTCATGCAATAACCTTGAAATAAAATGTTGCTTCATCATTAATGATTATTTTGTTATGAAAAGAATGCCCATGGACCATCTATAACATGAATTGATTCAATTTAACAAACAATGCAGTCCTCGATCTTCAATTTCATTTCTTATCGATATCAATTGTTGAATTCAAAATTATAGACTGCCTCCCATCATTTCTCATTAGCAATGCTCCTCTTTTGACTCCAAACACACTTTTTGACACACTGATCATGAAATTAACTCATGTGGATAAACAACCTAGTATATTGATTAAATCAAACAAGTATAAAGACCATTAAAACTCTAAATCTATTTAAATCCGTCAATCAAAGGAGTCATTCATCATGGTTTGTATTCCGTACAAATGTGAATAGCTTTAATTCTTAAATCACGAGACATTATAACCACCTCATGTGAATTAGGCTCCTCTTATTGTTACCTGGACTATTTTCATGCAATAACCTTGAAATAAAATTTTGCTTCATCATTAATGATTATTTTGTTATGAAAAGAATGCCCATGGACCATTTATGACATGGATTGATTCAATTTAACAAACAATGCAATCCGTGATTTTCAAATTCATTTCTTATCGATATTAATTGTTGAATTCAAAATTATAGACTGCCTCCCATCATTTCTCATTAGCAATGCTCGTCTTTTGACTCCAAACACATTTTTTGACAAATTGATCATGAAATTAACACATGTGGCTAAACAACCTAGTATATTCATTAAATCAAACAAGTATACAGACCATTAAAACTCTAAATCTATTTAAATTCGTCAATCAAAGGAGTCATTCATAATGATTTGCATTCTGTACAAATGTGAAATCGTTTAATTCTTAAATCACGAGACATTCTAATCACCTCATGTAAATTAGGCGGCTTTTATTGTTACTAGGAATATTTTTCATGCAATAACCTTGAAATTAACATTTGCTTCATCCTAAATGACCATATTCACTATGGGAAAAATGCCCACGGACCATCTATAACATGAATTCATTCAATTTAACAAACAATGGTGTCCTGGATCTTCAATTTCATTTCGTATTGATATTAATTGTTGAATTCAAAATTAGAGACAACATCCCATCATTTCTCATTAGCAATGCTCCTTTTTTGACTCCAAACAAAACTTTTGAAACATTGATCATGAAATTAACACATGTAGCTAAACAACCTAGTATATTGATTAAATCAAACAAGTATAAAGACCATTAAAACTCTAAATCTATTTAAATCCGTCAATCATAGGAGTCATTCATCATGGTTTGTATTCCGTACAAATGTGAACAGGTTTAATTCTTAAATCATGTGACATTATAACTACCTCATGTGAATTAGGCTCCACTTATTGTTACCTGGACTATTTTCATGCAATAACCTTGAAATAAAATTTTTCATCATCATTAATGATTATTTTGTTATGAAAAGAATGCCCATGGACCATCTATAACATGAATTCATTCAATTTAACAAACAATGCAGTCCTTGATCTTCAATTTCATTTCTTATCGATATTAATTGTTGAATTCAAAATTAGTGAATGCCTCCCATCATTTCTCATTAGCAATGCTCCTCTGTTGACTCCAAACACACTTTTTGACACATTGATCATGAAATTATCACATGTGGCTAAACAACCTAGTATATTGATTAAATCAAACAAGTATAAATACCATTAAAACTCTAAATCTATTTAAATTCATCAATCAAAGGAGTCATTCATCATGGTTTGTATTTCGTACAAATGTGAACAGATTTAATTCTTAAATCATGAGACATTATAACCACCTCATGTGAATTAGGCTCCTCTTATTGTTACCAGGACTATTTTCATGCAACAACCTTGAAATAAAATTTTGCTTCATCATTAATGATTATTTTGTTATGAATAGAATACCCATGGACCATCTATAACATGAATTGTTTCAATTTAACAAACAATGCAGTCCTCGATCTTCAATTTCATTTCTTATCGATAATAATTGTTGAATTCAAAATTATAGACTGCCTCCCATCATTTCTCATTAGCAATGCTCCTCTTTTGACTCCAAACACACTTTTTGACACATTGATCATGAAATTAACACATGTAAATAAACAACCTAGTATATTGATTAAATCAAACAAGTATAAAGACCATTAAAACTCTAAATCTATTTAAATCCGTCAATCAAAGGAGTCATTCATCATGGTTTGTATTCCGTACAAATGTGAATAGCTTTAATTCTTAAATCATGAGACATTATAACCACCTCATATGAATTAGGCTCCTCTTATTGTTACCTGGACTACTTTCATGCAATAAACTTGAAATAAAAGTTTGCTTCATCATTAATGATTATTTTGTTATGACACGAATGCCCATGGACCATTTATGAAATGAATTGATTCAATTTAACAAACAATACAGTGCTTGATCTTCCAATTCATTTCTTATTGATATTAATTGTTGAATTCAAAATTATAGACTGCCTCCCATCATTTCTCATTAGAAATGCTCGTCTTTTGACTCCAAACACATTTTTTGACACATTGATCATGAAATTAACACATGTAGCTAAACAAACTAGTATATTGATTAAATCAAACAAGTATACAGACCATTAAAACTCTAAATCTATTTAAATGCGTCAATCAAAGGAGTTATTCATAATGATTTGCATTCTGTACAAATGTGAAATCGCTTAATTCTTAAATCACGAGACATTCTAATCACCTCATGTAAATTAGGCGCCTTTTATTGTTACTAGGAATATTTTTCATGCAATAACCTTGAAATGAACATTTGCTTCATCCTAAATGACTATATTCACTATGGAAAAAATGCCCATGGACCACCTATAACATGAATTCATTCAATTTAACAAACAATAGTGTCCTGGATCTTCAATTTCATTTCTTATTGATATTAACTGTTAAATTCCAAATTAGAGACAACATCCTATCATTTCTCATTAGCAATGCTCCTCTTTTGACACCAAACACACCTTTTGACATATTGATCATGAAATTAACACATGTAGCTAAACAACCTAGTATATTGATTAAATCAAACAAGTATAAAGACCATTAAAACCCTAAATCTATTTAAATGCGTCAATCAAAGGAGTCATTCATCATGGTTTGTATTCCGTACAAATGTGAACAGGTTTAATTCTTAAATCATGAGACATTATAACCACCTCATGTGAATTAGGCTCCTGTTATTGTTACCTAGACTATTTTCATGAAATAACCTTGAAATAAAATTTTGCTCCATCATTAATGATTATTTTGTTATGAAAATAATGCCCAAGGACCATCTATAACCTGAATTCATTCAATTTAACAAACAATGCAGTCCTTGATCTTCAATTTGATTTCTTATCGATATTAATTGTTGAATTCAAAATTATAGACTACCTCCCATCATTTCTAATTAGCAATGCTCTTCTTTTGACTCCAAACACACTTTTTGACACATTGATCATGAAATTAACACATGTGGCTAAACAACCTAGTATATTGATTAAATCAAACAAGTATAAAGACCATTAAAACTCTAAATCTATTTAAATCTGTCAATCAAAGGTGTCATTCATCATGGTTTGTATTCTGTACAAATGTGAACAGGTTTAATTCTTAAATCATGAGACATTATAACCACCTCATGTGAATTAGGCTCCTCTTATTGTTACCTGGACTTTTTTCATGCAATAACCTTGAAATAAAATTTTGCTTCATCATTAATGATTATTTTGATATGAAAAGAATGCCCATGGACCATCTTTAACATGAATTGATTCAATTTAACAAACAATGCAGTCCTCGATCTTCAATTTCATTTCTTATCGATAATAATTGTTGAATTCAAAATTATAGACTGCCTCCCATCATTTCTAATTAGCAATGCTCCTCTTTTGACTCCAAACACACTTTTTGACACATTGATCATGAAATTAACACATGCGGCTAAACAACCTAGTATATTGATTAAATCAAACATGTATAAAGACCATTAAAACTCTAAATCTATTTAAATCCGTCAGTGAAAGGAGTCATTCATAATGATTTGCATTCTGTACAAATGTGAAATGGATTAATTCTTAAATCACGAGACATTCTAATCAGCTTATGTAAATTAGGCTCCTTTTATGGTTACTAGGAATATTTTTCATGCAATAACCTTGAAATTAACAGTTGCTTCATCCTAAATGACTATATTCATTATGGAAAAAATGCCCATAGACCATCTAGAACATGAATTCATTCAATTTAACAAACAATAGTGTCCTGGATCTTCAATTTCATTTCTTATTGATATTAATTGTTAAATTCCAAATTAGAGATGACATCCCATCATTTCTCATTAGCAATGCTCCTCTTTTGACACCAAACACACCTTTTGACACATTGATCATGAAATTAACACATGTGGCTAAACAACCTAGTATATTGATTAAATCAAACAAGTATAAAGACCATTAAAACTCTAAATCTATTTAAATCCGTCAATCAAAGGAGTCATTCATCATGGTTTGTATTCCGTACAAATGTGAACAGGCTTAATTCTTAAATCATGAGACATTATAACCACCTCATGTGAATTAGGCTCCTGTTATTGTTACCTGGACTATTTTCATGAAATAACATTGAAATAAAATTTTGCTCCATCATTAATGATTATTTTGATATGAAAATAATGCCCAAGGACCATCTATAACCTGAATTCATTCAATTTAACAAACAATGCAGTCCTTGATCTTCAATTTCATTTCTTATCGATATTAATTTTTGAATTCAAAATTGTAGACTGCCTCCCATCATTTCTAATTAGCAATGCTCCTCTTTTGACTCCAAATACACTTTTTGACACATTGATCATGAAATTAACACATGTGGCTAAACAACCTAGTATATTGATTAAATCAAACAAGTATAAAGACCATTAAAGCTCTAAATCTATTTAAATCCGTCAATCAAAGGTGTCATTCATCATGGTTTGTATTCTGTACAAATGTGAACAGGTTTAATTCTTAAATCATGAGACATTATAACCACCTCATGTGAATTAGGCTCCTCTTATTGTTACCTAGACTATTTTCATGCAATAACCTTGAAATAAAATTTTGCTTCATCATTAATGATTATTTTGTTATGAAAAGAATGCCCATGGACCATCTATAACATGAATTGATTCAATTTAACAAACAATGTAATCCTCGATCTGCAATTTCATTTCTTATCGATAATAATTGTTGAATTCAAAATTATAGACTGCCTCCCATCATTTCTAATTAGCAATGCTCCTCTTTTGACTCCAAACACACTTTTTGACACATTGATCATGTAATTAACTCATGCGGCTAAACAACCTAGTATATTGATTAAATCAAACATGTATAAAGACCATTAAAACTCTAAATCTATTTAAATCCGTCAGTGAAAGGAGTCATTCATAATGATTTGCATTCTGTACAAATGTGAAATGGTTTAATTCTTAAATCACGAGACATTCTAATCAGCTTATGTAAATTAGGCTCCTTTTATGGTTACTAGGAATATTTTTCATGCAATAACCTTGAAATTAACAGTTGCTTCATCCTAAATGACTATATTCATTATGGAAAAAATGCCTATGGACCATCTAGAACATGAATTCATTCACTTTAACAAACAATAGTGTCCTGGATCTTCAATTTCATTTCTTATTGATATTAATTGTTAAATTCCAAATTAGAGATGACATCCCATCATTTCTCATTAGCAATGCTCCTCTTTTGACACCAAACACACCTTTTGACACATTGATCATGAAATTAACAAATGTAGCTAAACAACCAAGTATATTGATTAAATCAAACAAGTATAAAGACCATTAAAACTCTAAATCTATTTAAATCCGTCACTCAAAGGAGTCATTCATCATGGTTTGTATTCCGTACAAATGTGAACAGGTTTAATTCTTAAATCATGAGACATTATAACCACCTCATGTGAATTAGTCTCCTCTTATTGTTACCTGGACTATTTTCATGCAATAACCTTGAAATAAAATTTTGCTTCATCATTAATGATTATTTTGTTATGAAAAGAATGCCCATGGACCATTTATGACATGAATTGATTCAATTTAACAAACAATGCAGTCCTGGATCTTCAAATTCATTTCTTATCGATATTAATTGTTGAATTCAAAATTATAGACTGCCTCCCATCATTTCTCCTTAGCAATGCTCGTCTTTTGACTCCAAACACATTTTTTGACACATTGATAATGAAATTAACACATGTGGCTAAACAACCTAGTATATTGATTAAATCAAACAAGTATACAGACCATTAAAACTCTAAATCTATTTAAATTCGTCAATCAAAGGAGTCATTCATAATGATTTGGATTCTGTACAAATGTGAAATGGTTTAATTCTTAAATCACAAGACATTCTAATCACCTCATGTAAATTAGGCGCCTTTTATTGCTACTATAAATATTTTTCATGCAATAACCTTGAAATTAACAGTTGCTTCATCCAAAATGACTATATTCACTATGGAAAAAATGCCCATGGACCATCTATAACATGAATTGATTCAATTTAACAAACAATGTAATCCTCGATCTGCAATTTCATTTCTTATCGATAATAATTGTTGAATTCAAAATTATAGACTGCCTCCCATCATTTCTAATTAGCAATGCTCCTCTTTTGACTCCAAACACACTTTTTGACACATTGATCATGTAATTAACTCATGCGGCTAAACAACCTAGTATTTTGATTAAATCAAACATGTATAAAGACCATTAAAACTCTAAATCTATTTAAATCCGTCAGTGAAAGGAGTCATTCATAATGATTTGCATTCTGTACAAATGTGAAATGGTTTAATTCTTAAATCACGAGACATTCTAATCAGCTTATGTAAATTAGGCTCCTTTTATGGTTACTAGGAATATTTTTCATGCAATAACCTTGAAATTAACAGTTGCTTCATCCTAAAGGACTATATTCATTATGGAAAAAATGCCCATGGACCATCTATAACATGAATTCATTCAATTTCACAAACAATAGTGTCCTGGATCTTCAATTTCATTTCTTATTGATATTAACTGTTAAATTCCAAATTAGAGACAACATCCCATCATTTCTCATTAGCAATGCTCCTCTTTTGACACCAAACACACCTATTGACACATTTATCATGAAATTAACACACGTAGCTAAACAACCTAGTATATTGATTAAATCAAACAAGTATAAAGACCATTAAAACTCTAAATCTATTTAAATCCGTCAATCAAAGAAGTCATTCATCATGGTTTGTATTCCGTACAAATGTGAACAGGTTTAATTCTTAAATCATGAGACATTATAACTACCTCATGTGAATTAGGCTCCTCTTATTGTTACCTGGACTATTTTCATGCCATAAACTTGAAATAAAATTTTGCTTCATCATTAATGATTATTTGTTATGAAAAGAATGCCCATGGCCCATCTATAACATGAATTGATTCAATCTAACAAACAATGCAGTCCTTGTTCTTCAATTTCATTTCCTATCGATATTAATTGTTGAATTCAAAATTATAGACTGCCTCCCATCATTACTCATTAGCAATGCTCCTCTTTTGACTCCAAACACACTTTTTGACACATTGATCATGTGGCTAAACAACCTAGTATATTGATTAAATCAAACATGTATAAAGACCATTAAAACTCTAAATCTATTTAAATCCGTCAGTGAAAGGAGTCACTCATAATGATTTGCATTTTGTACAAATGTGAAATGGTTTAATTCTTAAATCACGAGACATTCTAATCAGCTTATGTAAATTAGGCTCCTTTTATGGTTACTAGGAATATTTTTCATGCAATAACCTTGAAATTAACAGTTGCTTCATCCTAAATGACTATATTCATTATGGAAAAAATGCCCATGGACCATCTAGAACATGAATTCATTCAATTTAACAAACAATAGTGTCCTGGATCTTCAATTTCATTTCTTATTGATATTAATTGTTAAATTCCAAATTAGAGATGACATCCCATCATTTCTCATTAGCAATGCTCCTCTTTTGACACCAAACACACCTTTTGACACATTGATCATGAAATTAACAAATGTAGCTAAACAACCTAGTATATTGATTAAATCAAACAAGTATAAAGACCATTAAAACTCTAAATCTATATAAATCCGTCACTCAAAGGAGTCATTCATCATGGTTTGTATTCCGTACAAATGTGAACAGGTTTAATTCTTAAATCATGAGACATTACAACCACCTCATGTGAATTAGTATCCTCTTATTGTTACGTGGACTATTTTCATGCAATAACCTTGAAATAAAATTTTGCATCATCATTAATGATTATTTTGTTATGAAAAGAATGCCCATGGACCATTTATGACATGAATTGATTCAATTTAACAAACAATTCAGTCCTGGATCTTCAAATTCATTTCTTATCGATATTAATTGCTGAATTCAAAATTATAGACTGCCTCCCATCATTTCTCATTAGCAATGCTCCTCTTTTGACTCCAAACACACTTTTTGACACATTGATCATGAAATTAACACATGTGGCTAAACAACCTAGTATAATGATTAAATCAAACAAGTATAAAGACCATTAAAACTCTAAATCTATTTAAATCCGTCAATCAAAGGAGTCATTCATCATGGTTTGTATTCCGTACAAATGTGAACAGGTTTAATTCTTAAATCATGAGACATTCTAACCACCTCGTGTGAATTAGGCTCCTCTTATTGTTACCTGGACTATTTTCATGCAATAACCTTGAAATAATATTTTGCTTCATCATTAATGATTATTTTGTTATGAAAAGAATGCCCATGGACCATTTATGACATGAATTGATGCAATTTAACAAACAATGCAGTCCTTGATCTTCAAATTCATTTCTTATCGATATTAATTGTTGAATTCAAAATTATAGACCGCCTCCCATTATTTCTCATTAGCAATGCTTGTCTTTTGACTCCAAACACATTTTTTGACACATTGATCATGAAATTAACACATGTGGCTAAACAACCTAGTATATTGATTAAATCAAACAAGTATACAGACCATTAAAACTCTAAATCTATTTAAATCTTTCAATCAAAGGAGTCATTCATAATGATTTGGATTCTGTACAAATGTGAATTGGTTTAATTCTTATATCACGAGACATTCTAATCACCTCATGTCAATTAGGCGCCTTTTATTGTTGCTAGGAATATTTTTCATGCAATAACCTTGAAATTAACAGTTGCTTCATCCTAAATGACTATATTCATTATGGAAAAAATGCCCATGGACCATCTATAACATGAATTCATTCAATTTCACAAACAATAGTGTCCTGGATCTTCAATTTCATTTCTTATTGATATTAATTGTTAAATTCCAAATTAGAGACAACATCCCATCATCTCTCATTAGCAATGCTCCTCTTTTGACACCAAACACACCTTTTGACACATTTATCATGAAATTAACACACGTAGCTAAACAACCTAGTATATTGATTAAATCAAACAAGTATAAAGACCATTAAAACTCTAAATCTATTTAAATCCGTCAATCAAAGGAGTCATTCATAATGATTTGCATTCTGAATAAATGTGAAATGTTTTAATTCTTAAATCACGAGACATTCTAATCATCTCATGTAAATTAGGCGCCTTTTATTGTTACTAGGAATATTTTTCATGCAATAACCTAGAAATTAACAGTTGCTTCATCCTAAATGACTATATTCATTATAGAAAAAATGCCCATGGACCATTTATAACATGAATTCATTCAATTTAACAAACAATAGTGTCCTGGATCTTCAATTTCATTTTTTATTCATATTAATTGTTAAATTCCAAATTAGAGACAACATCCCATCATTTCTCATTAGCAATGCTGCTCTTTTGACACCAAACACACGTTTTGACACATTGATCATGAAATTAACACATGTGGCTAAACAACCTAGTATATTGATTAAATCAAACAAGTATAAAGACCATTAAAACTATATATCTATTTAAATCTGCCAATCAAAGGAGTCATTCATCATGGTTTGTATTCCGTACAAATGTGAACAGGTTTAATTCTTAAATCATGAGACATTATAACCACCTCATGTGAATTAGGCTCCTGTTATTGTTACATGGACTATTTTCATGAAATAACCTTGAAATAAAATTTTGCTCCATCATTAATGATTATTTTTTTATGAAAATAATGCCCAAGGACCATCTATAACCTGAATTCATTCAATTTAACAAACAATGCAGTCCTTGATCTTCATTTTCATTTCTTATCGATATTAATTGTTGAATTCAAAATTATAGACTGCCTCCCATCATTTCTCATTAGCAATGCTCCACTTTTGACTCCAAACACACTTTTTGACACATTGATCATGAAATTAACACATGTGGCTAAACAACCTAGTATAATGATTAAATCAAACAAGTATAAAGACCATTAAAACTCTAAATCTATTTAAATTCGTCAATCAAAGGAGTCATTCATAATGATTTGCATTCTGTACATATGTGAAATCGTTTAATTCTTAAATCACGAGACATTCTAATCACCTCATGTAAATTAGGCGCCTTTTATTGTTACTAGGAATATTTTTCATAAAATAACCTTGAAATTAACAGTTGCTTCATCCTAAATGACTATATTCATTATAGAAAAAATGCCCATGAAATTAACACACATAGCTAAACAACCTAGTATATTGATTAAATCAAACAAGTATAAAGACCATTAAAACTCTAAATCTATTTAAATTCGTCAATCAAAGGAGTCATTCATCATGGTTTGTATTCCGTACAAATGTGAACAGGTTTAATTCTTAAATCATGAGACATTATAACCACCTCATGTGAATTAGGCTCCTCTTATTGTTACCTGGACTATTTTCATGCAATAAACTTGAAATAAAATTTTGCTTCATCATTAATGATTATTTTGTTATGAAAAGAATGCCCATGGACCATTTATAACATGAATTGATTCAATTTAACAAACAATGCTGTCCTTGATCTTCAAATTCATTTCTTATCGATATTAATTGTTGAATTCAAAATTATAGACTGCCTCCCCATCATTTCTCATTAGCAATGCTCCTCTTTTGACTCCAAACACACTTTTTTGACACATTGATCATGAAATTAACACATGTGGCTAAACAACCTAGTATATTGATTAAGTCAAACATGTATAAAGACCATTAAAACTCTAAATCTATTTAAATCTGTCAGTCAACGGAGTCATTCATAATGATTTGCATTCTGTACAAATGTGAAATGGTTTAATTCTTAAATCACGAGACATTCTAATCACCTCATGTAAATTAGGCTCCTTTTATTGTTACTACGAATATTTTTCACGCAATAACCTTGAAATTAAAATTTGCTTCATCCTAAATGACTATATTCATTATGGAAAAAATGCCCATGGACCATCTATAACATGAATTCATTCAATTTAACAAACAATGGTGTCCTGGATCTTCAATTTTATTTCTTATTGATATTAATTGTTGAATTCAAAATTAGAGACAACATCCCATCATTTCTTATTAGCAATGCTCCTTTTCTGACTCCAAACAAAACTTTTGACACATTGATCATGAAATTAACACATGTAGCTAAACAACCTAGTATATTGATTAAATCAAACAAGTATAAAGACCATTAAAACTCTAAATCTATTTAAATCCGTCAATCAAAGGAGTCATTCATCATGGTTTGTATTCCGTACAAATGTGAACAGGTTTAATTCTTAAATCATGAGACATTATAACCACCTCATGTGGATTAGGCTCCTCTTATTGTTACCTGGATTATTTTCGTGCAATAACCTTGAAATAATATTTTGCTTCATCATTAATGATTATTTTGTTATGAAAAGAATGCCCATGGACCATCTATAACATGAATTCATTCAATTTAACAAACAATGCAGTCCTTGATCTTCAATTTCATTTCTTATCGATATTAATTGTTGAATTCAAAATTATAGACTGCCTCCCATCTTTTCTCATTAGCAATGCTCCTCTTTTGACTCCAAACACACTTTTTGACACATTGATCATGTGGCTAAACAACCTAGTATATTGATTGATTAAATCAAACATGTATAAAGACCATTAAAACTCTAAATCTATTTAAATCCGTCAGTCAAAGGAGTCATTCATAATGATTTGCATTCTGTACAAATGTGAAATGGTTTAATTCTTAAATCACGAGACATTCTAATCAGCTCATGTAAATTAGGCTCCTTTTATTGTGACTAGGAATATTTTTCATTCAATAACCTTGAAATTAACAGTTGCTTCATCCTAAATGACTATATTCATTATGGAAAAAATGCCCATGGACCATCTATAACATGAATTCATTCAATTTAACAAACAATAGTGTCCTGGATCTTCAATTTCATTTCTTATTGATATTAATTGTTAAATTCCAAATTAGAGACAACATCCCATCATTTCTCATTAGCAATGCTGCTCTTTTGACACCAAACACACCTTTCGGCACATTGATCATGAAATTAACACATGTAGCTAAACAACCTAGTTTATTGATTAAATCAAACAAGTATAAAGACCATTAAAACTCTAAATCTATTTAAATCTGTCAATCAAAGGAGTCATTCATCATGGTTTGTATTCCCTACAAATGTGAACAGGTTTAATTCTTAAATCTTGAGACATTATAACCACCTCATGTGAATTAGGCTCCTCTTATTGTTACCTGGACTATTTTCATGCAATAACCTTGAAATAAAATTTTGCTTCATCATTAATGATTATTTTGTTATGAAAAGAATGCCCATGGACCATCTATAACATGAATTCATTCAATTTAACAAACAATGCAGTCCTTGATCTTCAATTTCATTTCTTATCGATATTAATTGTTGAATTCAAAATTATAGACTGCCTCCCATCATTTCTCATTAGCAATGCTCCTCTTTTGACTCCAAAACACACTTTTTGACACATTGATCATGAAATTAACACATGTGGCCAAACAACCTAGTATATTGATTAAGTCAAACATGTATATAAGACCATTAAAACTCTAAATCTATTTAAATCTGTCAGTCAAAGGGAGTCATTCATAATGATTTGCATTCTGTACAAATGTGAAATGGTTTAATTCTTAAATCACGAGACATTCTAATCACCTCATGTAAATTAGGCTCCTTTTATTGTTACTAGGAATATTTTTCATGCAATAACCTTGAAATTAAAATTGCTTCTTCATCCTAAATGACTATATTCATTATGGAAAAAAATGCCCATGGACCATCTATAACATGAAATTCATTCAATTTAACAAACAATGGTGTCCTGGATCTTCAATTTTATTTCTTATTGATATTAATTGTTGAATTCAAAATTAGAGACAACTTTCCCATCATTTCTCATTAGCAATGCTCCTTTTCTGACTCCAAACAAAACTTTTGACACATTGATCATGAAATTAACACATGTAGCTAAACAACCTAGTATATTGATTAAATCAAACAAGTATAAAGACCGTTAAAACTCTAAATCTATTTAAATCCGTCAATCAAAGGAGTCATTCATCATGGTTTGTATTCCGTGCAAATGTGAACAGGTTTAATTCTTAAATCATGAGACATTATAACCACCTCATGTGAATTAGGCTCCTCGTATTGTTACCTGGACTATTTTCATGCAATAACCTTGAAATAATATTTTGCTTCATCATTAATGATTATTTTGTTATGAAAAGAATGCCCACGGACCATCTATAACTTGAATTCATTCAATTTAACAAACAATGCAGTCCTTGATCTTCAATTTCATTTCTTATCGATATTAATTGTTGAATTCAAAATTATAGACTGCCTCCCATCATTTCTCTTTAGCAATGCTCCTCTTTTGACACCAAACACACCTTTTGACACATTGATCATGAAATTAACACATGCGGCTAAACAACCTAGTATATTGATTAAATCAAACAAGTATAAAGACCATTAAAACTCTAAATCTATTTAAATCCTTCAATCAAAGGAGTCATTCATCATGGTTTGTATTCCGTACAAATGTGAACAGGTTTAATTCTTAAATCATGAGACATTATAACCACCTCCTGTGAATTACGCGCCTCTTATTGTTACTTGGACTATTTTCATGCAATAAACTTGAAATAAAATTTTGCTTCATCATTAATGATTATTTTGTTATGAAAAGAATGCCCATGGACCATTTATGACATGAATTGATGCAATTTAACAAACAATGCAGTCCTTGATCTTCAAATTCATTTCTTATCGATATTAATTGTTGAATTCAAAATTATAGACTGCCTCCTCATCATTTTTCTAATTAGCAATGCTCCTCTTTTGACTCCAAACACACTTTTTTTCACATTGATCATGAAATTAACACATAATGATTTGCATTCTGTACAAATGTGAAATGGTTTAATTCTTATATCACGAGACATTCTAATCACCTCATGTCAATTAGGCGCCTTTTATTGTTACTAGGAATATTTTTCATGCAATAACCTTGAAATTAACAGTTGCTTCATCCTAAATGAGTATATTCACTATGGAAAAAATGCCCATGGACCATCTATAACATGAATTCATTCAATTTCACAAACAATAGTGTCCTGGATCTTCAATTTCATTTCTTATTGATATTAATTGTTAAATTCCAAATTAGAGACAACATCCCATCATTTCTCATTAGCAATGCTCCTCTTTTGACACCAAACACACCTTTTGACACATTTATCATGAAATTAACACACGTAGCTAAACAACCTAGTATATTGATTAAATCAAACAAGTATAAAGACCATTAAAACACTAAATCTATTTAAATCCGTCAATCAAAGGAGTCATTCATAATGATTTGCATTCTGTATAAATGTGAAATGTTTTAATTCTTAAATCACGAGACATTCTAATCATCTCATGTAAATTAGGCGCCTTTTATTGTTACTAGGAATATTTTTCATGCAATAACCTAGAAATTAACAGTTGCTTCATCCTAAATGACTATATTTATTATAGAAAAAATGCCCATGGACCATTTATAACATGAATTCATTCAATTTAACAAACAATAGTGTCCTGGATCTTCAATTTCATTTCTTATTCATATTAATTGTTAAATTCCAAATTAGAGACAACATCCCATCATTTCTCATTAGCAATGCTGCTCTTTTGACACCAAACACACCTTTTGACACATTGATCATGAAATTAACACATGTGGCTAAACAACCTAGTGTATTGATTAAATCAAACAAGTATAAAGACCATTAAAACTCTAAATCTATTTAAATCCGCCAATCAAAGGAGTCATTCATCATGGTTTGTATTCCGTACAAATGTGAACAGGTTTAATTCTTAAATCATGAGACATTATAACCACCTCATGTGAATTAGGCTCCTGTTATTGTTACCTGGACTATTTTCATGAAATAACTTTGAAATAAAATTTTGCTCCATCATTAATGATTATTTTGTTATGAAAATAATGCCCAAGGACCATCTATAACCTGAATTCATTCAATTTAACAAACAATGCAGTCCTTGATCTTCAATTTCATTTCTTATCGATATTAATTTTTGAATTCAAAATTATAGATTGCCTCCCATCATTTCTAATTAGCAATGCTCCTCTTTTGACTCCAAACACACTTTTTTTCACATTGATCATGAAATTAACACATGTGGCTAAACAACCTAGTATATTGATTAAATCAAACAAGTATAAAGACCATTAAAACTCTAAATCTATTTAAATCCGTCAATCAAAGGAGTCATTCATCATGGTTTGTATTCTGTACAAATGTGAACAGGTTTAATTCTTAAATCATGAGACATTATAACCACCTCATGTGAATTAGGCTCCTCTTATTGTTACCTGGACTATTTTCATGCAATAACCTTGAAATAAAATTTTGCTTCATCATTAATGATTATTTTGTTATGAAAAGAATGCCCATGGACCATCTATAACATGAATTGATTCAATTTAACAAACAATGCATTCCTCGATCTTCAATTTCATTTCTTATCGATAATAATTGTTGAATTCAAAATTATAGACTGCCTCCCATCATTTCTAATTAGCAATGCTCCTCTTTTGACTCCAAACACACTTTTTGACACATTGATCATGAAATTAACACATGCGGCTAAACAACCTAGCATATTGATTAAATCAAACATGTATAAAGACCATTAAAACTCTAAATCTATTTAAATCCGTCAGTGAAAGTAGTCATTCATAATGATTTGCATTCTGTACAAATGTCAAATGGTTTAATTCTTAAATTACGAGACATTCTATTCAGCTTTTGTAAATTAGGCTCCTTTTATGGTTACTAGGAATATTTTTCATGCAATAACCTTGAAATTAACAGTTGCTTCATCCTAAAGGACTATATTCATTATGGAAAAAATGCCCATGGACCATCTAGAACATGAATTCATTCAATTTAACAAACAATAGTGTCCTGGATCTTCAATTTCATTTCTTATTGATATTAATTGTTAAATTCCAAATTAGAGACAACATCCCATCATTTCTCATTAGCAATGCTCCTCTTTTCACACCAAACACACCTATTGACACATATATCATGAAATTAACACATGTAGCTAAACAACCTAGTATATTGATTAAATCAAACAAGTATAAAGACCATTAAAACTCTAAATCTATTTAAATTCGTCAATCAAAGGAGTCATTCATCATGGTTTGTATTCCGTACAAATGTGAACAGGTTTAATTCTTAAATCATGAGACATTATAACCACCTCATGTGAATTAGGCTCCTCTTATTGTTACCTGGACTATTTCCATGCAATAAACTTGAAATAAAATTTTGCTTCATCATTAATGATTATTTTGTTATGAAAAGAATGCCCATGGACCATTTATAACATGAATTGATTCAATTTAACAAACAATGCTGTCCTTGATCTTCAAATTCATTTCTTATCGATATTAATTGTTGAAGTCAAAATTATAGACTGCCTCCCATCATTTCTCATTAGCAATGCTCCTCTTTTGACTCCAAACACACTTTTTGACACATTGATCATGAAATTAACACATGTGGCTAAACAACCTAGTATATTGATTAAGTCAAACATGTATAAAGACCATTAAAACTCTAAATCTATTTAAATCTGTCAGTCAAAGGAGTCATTCATAATGATTTGCATTCTGTACAAATGTGAAATGGTTTAATTCTTAAATCACGAGACATTCTAATCACCTCATGTAAATTAGGCTCCTTTTATTGTTACTACGAATATTTTTCACGCAATAACCTTGAAATTAAAATTTGCTTCATCCTAAATGACTATATTCATTATGGAAAAAATGCCCATGGACCATCTATAACATGAATTCATTCAATTTAACAAACAATGGTGTCTTGGATCTTCAATTTTATTTCTTATTGATATTAATTGTTGAATTCAAAATTAGAGACAACATCCCATCATTTCTTATTAGCAATGCTCCTTTTCTGACTCCAAACAAAACTTTTGACACATTGATCATGAAATTAACACATGTAGCTAAACAACCTAGTATATTGATTAAATCAAACAAGTATAAAGACCATTAAAACTCTAAATCTATTTAAATCCGTCAATCAAAGGAGTCATTCATCATGGTTTGTATTCCGTACAAATGTGAACAGGTTTAATTCTTAAATCATGAGACATTATAACCACCTCATGTGGATTAGGCTCCTCTTATTGTTACCTGGACTATTTTCATGCAATAACCTTGAAATAATATTTTGCTTCATCATTAATGATTATTTTGTTATGAAAAGAATGCCCATGGACCATCTATAACATGAATTCATTCAATTTAACAAACAATGCAGTCCTTGATCTTCAATTTCATTTCTTATCGATATTAATTGTTGAATTCAAAATTATAGACTGCCTCCCATCTTTTCTCATTAGCAATGCTCCTCTTTTGACTCCAAACACACTTTTTGACACATTGATCATGTGGCTAAACAACCTAGTATATTGATTAAATCAAACATGTATAAAGACCATTAAAACTCTAAATCTATTTAAATCCGTCAGTCAAAGGAGTCATTCATAATGATTTGCATTCTGTACAAATGTGAAATGGTTTAATTCTTAAATCACGAGACATTCTAATCAGCTCATGTAAATTAGGCTCCTTTTATTGTGACTAGGAATATTTTTCATTCAATAACCTTGAAATTAACAGTTGCTTCATCCTAAATGACTATATTCATTAGGGAAAAAATGCCCATGGACCATCTATAACATGAATTCATTCAATTTAACAAACAATAGTGTCCTGGATCTTCAATTTCATTTCTTATTCATATTAATTGTTAAATTCCAAATTAGAGACAACATCCCATCATTTCTCATTTGCAATGCTGCTCTTTTGACACCAAAACACACCTTTCGGCACATTGATCATGAAATTAACACATGTAGCTAAACAACCTAGTTTACTGATTAAATCAAACAAGTATAAAAGACCATTAAAACTCTAAATCTATTTAAATCCGTCAATCAAAGGAGTCATTCATCATGGTTTGTATTCCCTACAAATGTGAACAGGTTTAATTCTTAAATCTTGAGACATTATAACCACCTCATGTGAATTAGGCTCCTCTTATTGTTACCTGGACTATTTTCATGCAATAACCTTGAAATAAAATTTTGCTTCATCATTAATGATTATTTTGTTATGAAAAGAATGCCCATGGACCATCTATAACATGAATTCATTCAATTTAACAAACAATGCAGTCCTTGATCTTCAATTTCATTTCTTATCGATATTAATTGTTGAATTCAAAATTATAGACTGCCTCCCATCATTTCTCATTAGCAATGCTCCTCTTTTGACTCCAAACACACATTTTGACACATTGATCATGAAATTAACAAATGTGGCCAAACAACCTAGTATATTGATTAAGTCAAACATGTATAAAGACCATTAAAACTCTAAATCTATTTAAATCTGTCAGTCAAAGGAGTCATTCATAATGATTTGCATTTTGTACAAATGTGAAATGGTTTAATTCTTAAATCACGAGACATTCTAATCACCTCATGTAAATTAGGCTCCTTTTATTGTTACTAGGAATATTTTTCATGCAATAACCTTGAAATTAAAATTTGCTTCATCCTAAATGACTATATTCATTATGGAAAAAATGCCCATGGTCCATCTATAACATGAATTCATTCAATTTAACAAACAATGGTGTCCTGGATCTTCAATTTTATTTCTTATTGATATTAATTGTTGAATTCAAAATTAGAGACAACTTCCCATCATTTCTCATTAGCAATGCTCCTTTTCTGACTCCAAACAAAACTTTTGACACATTGATCATGAAATTAACACATGTAGCTAAACAACCTAGTATATTGATTAAATCAAACAAGTATAAAGACCATTAAAACTCTAAATCTATTTAAATCCGTCAATCAAAGGAGTCATTCATCATGGTTTGTATTCCGTACAAATGTGAACAGGTTTAATTCTTAAATCATGAGACATTATAACCACCTCATGTGGATTAGGCTCCTCTTATTGTTACCTGGACTATTTTTCATGCAATAACCTTGAAATAAAATTTTTGCTTCATCATTAATGATTATTTTGTTATGAAAAGAATGCCCATGGACCATCTATAACATGAATTCATTCAATTTAACAAACAATGCAGTCCTTGATCTTCAATTTCATTTCTTATCGATATTAATTGTTGAATTCAAAATTATAGACTGCCTCCCATCTTTTCTCATTAGCAATGCTCCTCTTTTGACTCCAAACACACTTTTTGACACATTGACACATTGATCATGTGGCTAAACAACCCTAGTATATTGATTAAATCAAACATGTATAAATAAGACCATTAAAACTCTAAATCTATTTAAATCCGTCAGTCAAAGGAGTCATTCATAATGATTTGCATTCTGTACAAATGTGAAATGGTTTAATTCTTAAATCACGAGACATTCTAATCAGCTCATGTAAATTAGGCTCCTTTTATTGTGACTAGGAATATTTTTCATTCAATAACCTTGAAATTAACAGTTGCTTCATCCTAAATGACTATATTCATTAGGGAAAAAATGCCCATGGACCATCTATAACATGAATTCATTCAATTTAACAAACAATAGTGTCCTGGATCTTCAATTTCATTTCTTATTCATATTAATTGTTAAATTCCAAATTAGAGACAACATCCCATCATTTCTCATTTGCAATGCTGCTCTTTTGACACCAAACACACCTTTCGGCACATTGATCATGAAATTAACACATGTAGCTAAACAACCTAGTTTACTGATTAAATCAAACAAGTATAAAGACCATTAAAACTCTAAATCTATTTAAATCCGTCAATCAAAGGAGTCATTCATCATGGTTTGTATTCCCTACAAATGTGAACAGGTTTAATTCTTAAATCTTGAGACATTATAACCACCTCATGTGAATTAGGCTCCTCTTATTGTTACCTGGACTATTTTCATGCAATAACCTTGAAATAAAATTTTGCTTCATCATTAATGATTATTTTGTTATGAAAAGAATGCCCATGGACCATCTATAACATGAATTCATTCAATTTAACAAACAATGCAGTCCTTGATCTTCAATTTCATTTCTTATCGATATTAATTGTTGAATTCAAAATTATAGACTGCCTCCCATCATTTCTCATTAGCAATGCTCCTCTTTTGACTCCAAACACACATTTTGACACATTGATCATGAAATTAACAAATGTGGCCCAAACAACCTAGTATATTGATTAAGTCAAACATGTATAAAGACCATTTAAAAACTCTAAATCTATTTAAATCTGTCAGTCAAAGGAGTCATTCATAATGATTTGCATTTTGTACAAATGTGAAATGGTTTAATTCTTAAATCACGAGACATTCTAATCACCTCATGTAAATTAGGCTCCTTTTATTGTTACTAGGAATATTTTTCATGCAATAACCTTGAAATTAAAATTTGCTTCATCCTAAATGACTATATTCATTATGGAAAAAATGCCCATGGACCATCTATAACATGAATTCATTCAATTTAACAAACAATGGTGTCCTGGATCTTCAATTTTATTTCTTATTGATATTAATTGTTGAATTCAAAATTAGAGACAACTTCCCATCATTTCTCATTAGCAATGCTCCTTTTCTGACTCCAAACAAAACTTTTGACACATTGATCATGAAATTAACACATGTAGCTAAACAACCTAGTATATTGATTAAATCAAACAAGTATAAAGACCATTAAAACTCTAAATCTATTTAAATCCGTCAATCAAAGGAGTCATTCATCATGGTTTGTATTCCGTGCAAATGTGAACAGGTTTAATTCTTAAATCATGAGACATTATAACCACCTCATGTGAATTAGGCTCCTCGTATTGTTACCTGGACTATTTTCATGCAATAACCTTGAAATAATATTTTGCTTCATCATTAATGATTATTTTGTTATGAAAAGAATGCCCAAGGACCATCTATAACATGAATTCATTCAATTTAACAAACAATGCAGTCCTTGATCTTCAATTTCATTTCTTATCGATATTAATTGTTGAATTCAAAATTATAGACTGCCTCCCATCATTTCTCATTAGCAATGCTCCTCTTTTGACACCAAACACACCTTTTGACACATTGATCATGAAATTAACACATGCGGCTAAACAACCTAGTATATTGATTAAATCAAACAAGTATAAAGACCATTAAAACTCTAAATCTATTTAAATCCTTCAATCAAAGGAGTCATTCATCATGGTTTGTACTCCGTACAAATGTGAACAGGTTTAATTCTTAAATCATGAGACATTATAACCACCTCCTGTGAATTACGCGCCTCTTATTGTTACTTGGACTATTTTCATGCAATAAACTTGAAATAAAATTTTGCTTCATCATTAATGATTATTTTGTTATGAAAAGAATGCCCATGGACCATTTATGACATGAATTGATGCAATTTAACAAACAATGCAGTCCTTGATCTTCAAATTCATTTCTTATCGATATTAATTGTTGAATTCAAAATTATAGACTGCCTCCCATCATTTCTAATTAGCAATGCTCCTCTTTTGACTCCAAACACACTTTTTTTCACATTGATCATGAAATTAACACATAATGATTTGCATTCTGTACAAATGTGAAATGGTTTAATTCTTATATCACGAGACATTCTAATCACCTCATGTCAATTAGGCGCCTTTTATTGTTACTAGGAATATTTTTCATGCAATAACCTTGAAATTAACAGTTGCTTCATCCTAAATGAGTATATTCACTATGGAAAAAATGCCCATGGACCATCTATAACATGAATTCATTCAATTTCACAAACAATAGTGTCCTGGATCTTCAATTTCATTTCTTATTGATATTAATTGTTAAATTCCAAATTAGAGACAACATCCCATCATTTCTCATTAGCAATGCTCCTCTTTTGACACCAAACACACCTTTTGACACATTTATCATGAAATTAACACACGTAGCTAAACAACCTAGTATATTGATTAAATCAAACAAGTATAAAGACCATTAAAACACTAAATCTATTTAAATCCGTCAATCAAAGGAGTCATTCATAATGATTTGCATTCTGTATAAATGTGAAATGTTTTAATTCTTAAATCACGAGACATTCTAATCATCTCATGTAAATTAGGCGCCTTTTATTGTTACTAGGAATATTTTTCATGCAATAACCTAGAAATTAACAGTTGCTTCATCCTAAATGACTATATTTATTATAGAAAAAATGCCCATGGACCATTTATAACATGAATTCATTCAATTTAACAAACAATAGTGTCCTGGATCTTCAATTTTCATTTCTTATTCATATTAATTGTTAAATTCCAAATTAGAGACAACATCCCATCATTTCTCATTAGCAATGCTGCTCTTTTGACACCAAACACACACCTTTTGACACATTGATCATGAAATTAACACATGTGGCTAAACAACCTAGTGTATTGATTAAATCAAACAAGTATAAAAGACCATTAAAACTCTAAATCTATTTAAATCCGCCAATCAAAGGAGTCATTCATCATGGTTTGTATTCCGTACAAATGTGAACAGGTTTAATTCTTAAATCATGAGACATTATAACCACCTCATGTGAATTAGGCTCCTGTTATTGTTACCTGGACTATTTTCATGAAATAACTTTGAAATAAAATTTTGCTCCATCATTAATGATTATTTTGTTATGAAAATAATGCCCAAGGACCATCTATAACCTGAATTCATTCAATTTAACAAACAATGCAGTCCTTGATCTTCAATTTCATTTCTTATCGATATTAATTTTTGAATTCAAAATTATAGACTGCCTCCCATCATTTCTAATTAGCAATGCTCCTCTTTTGACTCCAAACACACTTTTTTTCACATTGATCATGAAATTAACACATGTGGCTAAACAACCTAGTATATTGATTAAATCAAACAAGTATAAAGACCATTAAAACTCTAAATCTATTTAAATCCGTCAATCAAAGGAGTCATTCATCATGGTTTGTATTCTGTACAAATGTGAACAGGTTTAATTCTTAAATCATGAGACATTATAACCACCTCATGTGAATTAGGCTCCTCTTATTGTTACCTGGACTATTTTCATGCAATAACCTTGAAATAAAATTTTGCTTCATCATTAATGATTATTTTGTTATGAAAAGAATGCCCATGGACCATCTATAACATGAATTGATTCAATTTAACAAACAATGCATTCCTCGATCTTCAATTTCATTTCTTATCGATAATAATTGTTGAATTCAAAATTATAGACTGCCTCCCATCATTTCTAATTAGCAATGCTCCTCTTTTGACTCCAAACACACTTTTTGACACATTGATCATGAAATTAACACATGCGGCTAAACAACCTAGTATATTGATTAAATCAAACATGTATAAAGATCATTAAAACTCTAAATCTATTTAAATCCGTCAGTGAAAGGAGTCATTCATAATGATTTGCATTCTGTACAAATGTGAAATGGTTTAATTCTTAAATCACGAGACATTCTATTCAGCTTTTGTAAATTAGGCTCTTTTTATGGTTACTAGGAATATTTTTCATGCAATAACCTTGAAATTAACAGTTGCTTCATCCTAAAGGACTATATTCATTATGGAAAAAATGCCCATGGACCATCTAGAACATGAATTCATTCAATTTAACAAACAATAGTGTCCTGGATCTTCAATTTCATTTCTTATTGATATTAATTGTTAAATTCCAAATTAGAGACAACATCCCATCATTTCTCATTAGCAATGCTCCTCTTTTCACACCAAACACACCTATTGACACATTTATCATGAAATTAACACATGTAGCTAAACAACCTAGTATATTGATTAAATCAAACAAGTATAAAGACCATTAAAACTCTAAATCTATTTAAATTCGTCAATCAAAGGAGTCATTCATCATGGTTTGTATTCCGTACAAATGTGAAAAGGTTTAATTCTTAAATCATGAGACATTATAACCACCTCATGTGAATTAGGCTCCTCTTATTGTTACCTGGACTATTTCCATGCAATAAACTTGAAATAAAATTTTGCTTCATCATTAATGATTATTTTGTTATGAAAAGAATGCCCATGGACCATTTATAACATGAATTGATTCAATTTAACAAACAATGCTGTCCTTGATCTTCAAATTCATTTCTTATCGATATTAATTGTTGAATTCAAAATTATAGACTGCCTCCCATCATTTCTCATTAGCAATGCTCCTCTTTTGACTCCAAACACACTTTTTGACACATTGATCATGAAATTAACACATGTGGCTAAACAACCTAGTATATTGATTAAGTCAAACATGTATAAAGACCATTAAAACTCTAAATCTATTTAAATCTGTCAGTCAAAGGAGTCATTCATAATGATTTGCATTCTGTACAAATGTGAAATGGTTTAATTCTTAAATCACGAGACATTCTAATCACCTCATGTAAATTAGGCTCCTTTTATTGTTACTACGAATATTTTTCACGCAATAACCTTGAAATTAAAATTTGCTTCATCCTAAATGACTATATTCATTATGGAAAAAATGCCCATGGACCATCTATAACATGAATTCATTCAATTTAACAAACAATGGTGTCTTGGATCTTCAATTTTATTTCTTATTGATATTAATTGTTGAATTCAAAATTAGAGACAACATCCCATCATTTCTTATTAGCAATGCTCCTTTTCTGACTCCAAACAAAACTTTTGACACATTGATCATGAAATTAACACATGTAGCTAAACAACCTAGTATATTGATTAAATCAAACATGTATAAAGACCATTAAAACTCTAAATCTATTTAAATCCGTCAATCAAAGGAGTCATTCATCATGGTTTGTATTCCGTACAAATGTGAACAGGTTTAATTCTTAAATCATGAGACATTATAACCACCTCATGTGGATTAGGCTCCTCTTATTGTTACCTGGACTATTTTCATGCAATAACCTTGAAATAATATTTTGCTTCATCATTAATGATTATTTTGTTATGAAAAGAATGCCCATGGACCATCTATAACTTGAATTCATTCAATTTAACAAACAATGCAGTCCTTGATCTTCAATTTCATTTCTTATCGATATTAATTGTTGAATTCAAAATTATAGACTGCCTCCCATCTTTTCTCATTAGCAATGCTCCTCTTTTGACTCCAACACACACTTTTTTGACACATTGATCATGTGGCTAAACAACCTAGTATATTGATTAAATCAAACATGTATAAAAGACCATTAAAACTCTAAATCTATTTAAATCCGTCAGTCAAAGGAGTCATTCATAATGATTTGCATTCTGTACAAATGTGAAATGGTTTAATTCTTAAATCACGAGACATTCTAATCAGCTCATGTAAATTAGGCTCCTTTTATTGTGACTAGGAATATTTTTTCATTCAATAACCTTGAAATTAAACAGTTGCTTCATCCTAAATGACTATATTCATTAGGGAAAAAATGCCCATGGACCATCTATAACATGAATTCATTCAATTTAACAAACAATAGTGTCCTGGATCTTCAATTTCATTTCTTATTGATATTAATTGTTAAATTCCAAATTAGAGACAACATCCCATCATTTCTCATTAGCAATGCTGCTCTTTTGACACCAAACACACCTTTCGGCACATTGATCATGAAATTAACACATGTAGCTAAACAACCTAGTTTACTGATTAAATCAAACAAGTATAAAGACCATTAAAACTCTAAATCTATTTAAATCCGTCAATCAAAGGAGTCATTCATCATGGTTTGTATTCCCTACAAATGTGAACAGGTTTAATTCTTAAATCTTGAGACATTATAACCACCTCATGTGAATTAGGCTCCTCTTATTGTTACCTGGACTATTTTTTCATGCAATAACCTTGAAATAAAAATTTTTGCTTCATCATTAATGATTATTTTGTTATGAAAAGAATGCCCATGGACCATCTATAACATGAATTCATTCAATTTAACAAACAATGCAGTCCTTGATCTTTAATTTCATTTCTTATCGATATTAATTATTGAATTCAAAATTATAGACTGCCTCCCATCATTTCTCATTAGCAATGCTCCTCTTTTGACACCAAACACACCTTTTGACACATTGATCATGAAATTAACACATGCGGCTAAACAACCTAGTATATTGATTAAATCAAACAAGTATAAAGACCATTAAAACTCAAAATCTATTTAAATCCGTCAATCAAAGGAGTCATTCATCATGGTTTGTATTCCGTACAAATGTGAACAGGTTTAATTCTTAAATCATGAGATATTATAACCACCTCCTGTGAATTACGCGCCTCTTATTGTTACTTGGACTATTTTCATGCAATAAACTTGAAATAAAATTTTGCTTCGTCATTAATGATTATTTTGTTATGAAAAGAATGCCCATGGACCATTTATGACATGAATTGATGCAATTTAACAAACAATGCAGTCCTTGATCTTCAAATTCATTTCTTATCGATATTAATTGTTGAATTCAAAATTATAGACTGCCTCCCATCATTTCTAATTAGCAATGCTCCTCTTTTGACTCCAAACACACTTTTTTTCACATTGATCATGAAATTAACACATAATGATTTGCATTCTGTACAAATGTGAAATGGTTTAATTCTTATATCACGAGACATTCTAATCACCTCATGTCAATTAGGCGCCTTTTATTGTTACTAGGAATATTTTTCATGCAATAACCTTGAAATTAACAGTTGCTTCATCCTAAATGAGTATATTCACTATGGAAAAAATGCCCATGGACCATCTATAACATGAATTCATTCAATTTCACAAACAATAGTGTCCTGGATCTTCAATTTCATTTCTTATTGATATTAATTGTTAAATTCCAAATTAGAGACAACATCCCATCATTTCTCATTAGCAATGCTCCTCTTTTGACACCAAACACACCTTTTGACACATTTATCATGAAATTAACACACGTAGCTAAACAACCTAGTATATTGATTAAATCAAACAAGTATAAAGACCATTAAAACACTAAATCTATTTAAATCCGTCAATCAAAGGAGTCATTCATAATGATTTGCATTCTGTATAAATGTGAAATGTTTTAATTCTAAAATCACGAGACATTCTAATCATCTCATGTAAATTAGGCGCCTTTTATTGTTACTAGGAATATTTTTCATGCAATAACCTAGAAATTAACAGTTGCTTCATCCTAAATGACTATATTTATTATAGAAAAAATGCCCATGGACCATTTATAACATGAATTCATTCAATTTAACAAACAATAGTGTCCTGGATCTTCAATTTCATTTCTTATTCATATTAATTGTTAAATTCCAAATTAGAGACAACATCCCATCATTTCTCATTAGCAATGCTGCTCTTTTGACACCAAACACACCTTTTGACACATTGATCATGAAATTAACACATGTGGCTAAACAACCTAGTATATTGATTAAATCAAACAAGTATAAAGACCATTAAAACTCTAAATCTATTTAAATCCGCCAATCAAAGGAGTCATTCATCATGGTTTGTATTCCGTACAAATGTGAACAGGTTTAATTCTTAAATCATGAGACATTATAACCACCTCATGTGAATTAGGCTCCTGTTATTGTTACCTGGACTATTTTCATGAAATAACCTTGAAATAAAATTTTGCTCCATCATTAATGATTATTTTGTTATGAAAATAATGCCCAAGGACCATCTATAACCTGAATTCATTCAATTTAACAAACAATGCAGTCCTTGATCTTCAATTTCATTTCTTATCGATATTAATTGTTGAATTCAAAATTAGAGACAACATCCCATCATTTCTTATTAGCAATGCTCCTTTTCTGACTCCAAACAAAACTTTTGACACATTGATCATGAAATTAACACATGTAGCTAAACAACCTAGTATATTGATTAAATCAAACAAGTATAAAGACCATTAAAACTCTAAATCTATTTAAATCAGTCAATCAAAGGAGTCATTGATCATGGTTTGTATTCAGTACAAATGTGAACAGGTTTAATTCTTAAATCATGAGACATTATAACCACCTCATGTGGATTAGGCTCCTCTTATTGTTACCTGGACTATTTTCATGCAATAACCTTGAAATAAAATTTTGCTTCATCATTAATGATTATTTTGTTATGAAAAGAATGCCCATGGACCATCTATAACATGAATTGATTCAATTTAACAAACAATGCAGTCCTCGATCTTCAATTTCATTTCTTATCGATAATAATTGTTGAATTCAAAATTATAGACTGCCTCCCATCATTTCTAATTAGCAATGCTCCTCTTTTGACTCCAAACACACTTTTTGACACATTGATCATGAAATTAACACATGCGGCTAAACAACCTAGTATATTGATTAAATCAAACATGTATAAAGACCATTAAAACTCTAAATCTATTTAAATCCGTCAGTGAAAGGAGTCATTCATAATGATTTGCATTCTGTACAAATGTGAAATGGTTTAATTCTTAAATCACGAGACATTCTATTCAGCTTTTGTAAATTAGGCTCCTTTGATGGTTACTAGGAATATTTTTCATGCAATAACCTTGAAATTAACAGTTGGTTCATCCTAAAGGACTATATTCATTATGGAAAAAATGCCCATGGACCATCTAGAACATGAATTTATTCAATTTAACAAACGATAGTGTCCTGGATCTTCAATTTCATTTCTTATTGATATTAATTGTTAAATTCCAAATTAGAGACAACATCCCATCATTTCTCATTAGCAATGCTCCTCTTTTGACACCAAACACACCTATTGACACATTTATCATGAAGTTAACACACGTAGCTAAACAACCTAGTATATTGATTAAATCAAACAAGTATAAAGACCATTAAAACTCTAAATCTATTCAAATTTGTCAATCAAAGGAGTCATTCATCATGGTTTGTATTCCGTACAAATGTGAACAGGTTTAATTCTTAAATCATGAGACATTATAACCACCTCATGTGAATTAGGCTCCTCTTATTGTTACCTGGACTATTTTCATGCAATAAAATTGAAATAAAATTTTGCTTCATCATTAATGATTATTTTGTTATGAAAAGAATGCCCATGGACCATTTATAACATGAATTGATTCAATTTAACAAACAATGCTGTCCTTGATCTTCAAATTCATTTCTTATCGATATTAATTGTTGAATTCAAAATTATAGACTGCCTCCCATCATTTCTCATTAGCAATGCTTCTCTTTTGACTGCAAACACACTTTTTGACACATTGATCATGAAATTAACACATGTGGCTAAACAACCTAGTATATTGATTAAGTCAAACATGTATAAAGACCATTAAAACTCTAAATCTATTTAAATCTGTCAGTCAAAGGAGTCATTCATCATGGTTTGTATTCTGTACAAATGTGAACAGGTTTAATTCTTAAATCATGAGACATTATAACCACCTCATGTGAATTAGGCTCCTCTTATTGTTACCTGGACTATTTTCATGCAATAACCTTGAAATAATATTTTGCTTCATCATTAATGATTATTTTGTTATGAAAAGAATGCCCATGGACTATCTATGACATGAATTCATTCAATTTAACAAACAATGCAGTCCTTGATGTTCAATTTCATTTCTTATCGATATTAATTGTTGAATTCAAAATTATAGACTGCCTCCCATCTTTTCTCATTAGCAATGCCTCTCTTTTAACTCCAAACACACTTTTTGACACATTGATCATGTGGCTAAACAACCTAGTATATTGATTAAATCAAACATGTATAAAGACCATTAAAACTCTAAATCTATTTAAATCCGTCAGTCAAAGGAGTCATTCATAATGATTTGCATTCTGTACAAATGTGAAATGGTTTAATTCTTAAATCACGAGACATTCTAATCAGCTCATGTAAATTAGGCTCCTTTTATTGTGACTAGGAATATTTTTCATTCAATAACCTTGAAATTAACAGTTGCTTCATCCTAAATGACTATATTCATTATGGAAAAAATGCCCATGGACCATCTATAACATGAATTCATTCAATTTAACAAACAATAGTGTCCTGGATCTTCAATTTCATTTCTTATTGATATTAATTGTTAAATTCCAAATTAGAGACAACATCCCATCATTTCTCATTAGCAATGCTGCTCTTTTGACACCAAACACACCTTTCGGCACATTGATCATGAAATTCATACATGTAGCTAAACAACCTAGTTTACTGATTAAATCAAACAAGTATAAAGACCATTAAAACTCTAAATCTATTTAAATCCGTCAATCAAAGGAGTCATTCATCATGGTTTGTATTCCGTACAAATGTGAACAGGTTTAATTCTTAAATCTTGAGACATTATGACCACCTCATGTGAATTAGGCTCCTCTTATTGTTACCTGGACTATTTTCATGCAATAACCTTGAAATAAAATTTTGCTTCATCATTAATGATTATTTTGTTATGAAAAGAATGCCCATGGACCATCTATAACATGAATTCATTCAATTTAACAAACAATGGAGTCCTTGATCATCAATTTCATTTCTTATCGATATTAATTGTTGAATTCAAAATTATAGACTGCCTCCCATCATTTCTCATTAGCAATGCTCCTCTTTTGACTCCAAACACACTTTTTGACACATTGATCATGAAATTAACACATGTGGCTAAACAACCTAGTATATTGATTAAGTCAAACTTGTATAAAGACCATTAAAACTCTAAATCTATTTAAATCTGTCAGTCAAAGGAGTCATTCATCATGGTTTGTATTCCGTACAAATGTGAACAGGTTTAATTCTTAAATCATGAGACATTATAACCACCTCATGTGAATTAGGCTCCTCTTATTGTTACCTGGACTATTTTCATGCAATAACCTTGAAATAAAATTTTGCTTCATCATTAATGATTATTTTGTTATGAAAAGAATGCCCATGGACCATCTATAACATGAATTCATTCAATTTAACAAACAATGCAGTCCTTGATCTTCAATTTCATTTCTTATCGATATTAATTGTTGAATTCAAAATTATAGACTGCCTCCCATCTTTTCTCATTAGCAATGCTCCTCTTTTAACTCCAAACACACACTTTTTGACACATTGATCATGTGGCTAAACAACCTAGTATATTGATTAAATCAAACATGTATAAAGACCATTAAAACTCTAAATCTATTTAAATCTGTCAGTCAAAGGAGTCATTTATAATGATTTGCATTCTATACAAATGTGAAATGGTTTAATTCTTAAATCACGAGACATTCTAATCAGCTCATGTAAATTAGGCTCTTTTATTTTATTGTGACTAGGAATATTTTTCATTCAATAACCTTGAAATTAACAGTTGCTTCATCCTAAATGAGTATATTCATTATGGAAAAAATGCCCATGGACCATCTATAACATGAATTCATTTAATTTAACAAACAATAGTGTCCTGGATCTTCAATTTCATTTCTTATTGATATTAATTGTTAAATTCCAAATTAGAGACAACATCCCATCATTTCTCATTAGCAATGCTGCTCTTTTGACACCAAACACACCTTTCGGCACATTGATCATGAAATTCACACATGTAGCTAAACAACCTAGTTTACTGATTAAATCAAACAAGTATAAAGACCATTAAAACTCTAAATCTATTGAAATCCATCACTCAAAGTAGTCATTCATCATGGTTTGTATCTCGTACAAATGTGAACAGGTTTAATTCTTAAATCATGAGACATTATAACCACCTCATGTGAATTAGTCTCCTCTTATTGTTACGTGGACTATTTTCATGCAATAACCTTGAAATAAAATTTTGCATCATCATTAATGATTATTTTGTTATGAAAAGAATGCCCATGGACCATCTATTGCATGAATTCATTCAATTTAACAAATAATGCCGTCCTTGATCTTCAATTTCATTTCTTTTCGATATTAATTGTTGAATTGAAAATTATAGACTGCCTCCCATCATTTCTCATTAGCAATGCTCCTTTTTTGACTCCAAACACACTTTTTGACACATTGATCATGAAATTAACACATGTGGCTAAACAACCTAGTATATTGATTAAATCAAACAAGTATAAAGACCATTAAAACTCTAAATCTATTTAAATCCGTCAATCAAAGGAGTCATTCATCATGGTTTGTATTCCGTACAAATGTGAACAGGTTTAATTCTTAAATCATGAGACATTATAACCACCTCCTGTGAATTACGCGCCTCTTATTGGTACTTGGACTATTTTCATGCAATAAACTTGAAATAAAATTGAAATAATCATGAGACATTAATGATTATTTTGTTTTGAAAAGAATGCCCATGGACCATTTATGACATGAATTGATTCAATTTAACAAACAATGCAGTCCTTGATCTTCAAATTCATTTCTTATCGATATTAATTGTTGAATTCAAAATTATAGACTGCCTCCCATTATTTCTCATTAGCAATGCTCGTCTTTTGACTCCAAATACATTTTTTGACACATTGATCATGAAATTAACACATGTGGCTAAACAACCTAGTATATTGATTAAATCAAACAAGTATACAGACCATTAAAACTCTAAATCTATTTAAATCTTTCAATCATAGGAGTCATTCATAATGATTTGGATGCTGTACAAATTTGAAATGGTTTAATTCTTATATCACGAGACATTCTAATCACCTCATGTAAATTAGGCGCCTTTTATTGTTACTAGGAATATTTTTCCTGCAATAACCTTCAAATTAACAGTTGCTTCATCCTAAATGACTATATTGACTATGGAAAAAATGCCCATCAATTTAACAAACAATAGTGTCCTGGATCTTCAAATTCATTTCTTATTGATATTAATTGTTAAATTCCAAATTAGAGACAACATCCCATCATTTCTCATTAGCAATGCTCCTCTTTTGACACCAAACACACCTTTTGAGACATTTATCATGAAATTAACACACGTAGCTAAACAACCTAGTATATTGATTAAATCAAACAAGTATAAAGACCATTAAAACTGTAAATCTATTTAAATCCGTCAATCAAAGGAGTCATTCATAATGATTTGCATTCTCTATAAATGTGAAATGTTTTAATTCTTAAATCACGAGACATTCTAATCACCTCATGTAAATTAGGCGCCTTTTATTGTTACTTGGAATATTTTTCATGCAATAACCTTGAAATTAACAGTTGCTTCATCCTAAACGACTATATTCATTATAGAAAAAATGCCCATGGATCATTTATAACATGAATTCATTCAATTTAACAAACAATAGTGTCGTGGATCTTCAATTTCATTTATTATTGATATTAATTGTTAAATTCCAAATTAGAGACAACATCCCATCATTTCTCATTAGCAATGCTGCTCTTTTGACACCAAACACACCTTTTGACACATTGATCATGAAATTAACACATGTAGCTAAACAACCTAGTTTATTGATTAAATCAAACAAGTAGAAAGACCATTAAAACTCTAAATCTATTTAAATTCGTCAATCAAAGGAGTCATTCATCATGGTTTGTATTCCGTACAAATGTGAACAGGTTTAATTCATCAATCATGAGACATTATAACCACCTCATATGAATTAGGCTCCTCTTATTGTTACCTGGACTATTTTCAAGCAATAAACATGAAATAAAATTTTGCTTCATCATTAATGATTATTTTGTTATGAAAAGAATGCCCATGGACCATCTATAACATGAATTGATTCAATTTAACAAACAATGCAGTCCTTGATCTTCAATTTCATTTCTTATCAATATTAATTATTGAATTCAAAATTATAGACTGCCTCCCATCATTTGTAATTAGCAATGCTTCTCTTTTGACTCCAAACACACTTTTTGACACATTGATCATGAAATTAACACATGTGGCTAAACAACCTAGTATATTGATTAAATCAAACAAGTATAAAGACCATTAAAACTCTAAATCTATTTAAATCCGTCAATCAAAGGAGTCATTCATAATGATTTGCATTCTGTACAAATGTGAAATGGTTTAATTCTTAAATCACGAGACATTCTAATCACCTCATGTAAATTAGGCTCCTTTTATTGTTACTAGGAATATTTTTCACGCAATAACCTTGAAATTAAAATTTGCTTCATCCTAAATGACTATATTCATTGTGGAAAAAATGCCCATGGACCATCTATAACATGATTTCATTCAATTTAACAAACAATGGTGTCCTGGATCTTCAATTTCATTTCTTATTGATATTAACTGTTGAATTCAAAATTAGAGACAACATCCCATCATTTCTCATTAGCAATGCTCCTTTTTTCACTCCAAACAAAACTTTTGACACATTCATCATGAAATTAACACTTGTAGCTAAACAACCTAGTTTATTGATTAAATCAAACAAGTATAAAGACCATTAAAACTCTAAATCTATTTAAATCCGTCAATCAAAGGAGTCATTCATCATGGTTTGTATTCCGTACAAATGTGAACAGGTTTAATTCTTAAATCATGAGACACTATAACCACCTTATGTGAATTAGGATCCTCTTATTGTTACTTGGACTATTTTCATGCAATAAACTTGAAATAAAATTTTGCTTCATCATTAATGATTATTTTGTTATGAAAAGAATGCCCATGGACCATTTATAACATGAATTGATTCAATTTAACAAACAATGCAGTCCTTGATCTTCAAATTCATTTCTTATCGATATTAATTGTTGAATTCAAAATTTTAGACTGCCTCCCATCATTTCTCATTAGCAATGCTCTTCTTTTGACTCCAAACACACTTTTTGACACATTCATCATGAAATTAACACATGTGGCTAAACAACCTAGTATATTGATTAAATCAAACATGTATAAAGACCATTAAAACTCTAAATCTATTTAAATCCGTCAATCAAAGGAGTCATTCCTAATGATTTGCATTCTGTACAAATATGAAATGGTTTAATTCTTAAATCACGAGACATTCTAATCAGCTCATGTAAATTAGGCTCCTTTTATTGTTACTAGGAATATTTTTCATGCAATAACCTTGAAATTAACAGTTGCTTCATCCTAAATGACTATATTCATTATAGAAAAAATGCCCATGGACCATTTATAACATGAATTCATTCAATTTAACAAATAATAGTGTCCTGGATCTTCAATTTCATTTCTTATTGATATTAATTGTTAAATTCCAAATTAGAGACAACATCCCATCATTTCTCATTAGCAATGCTGCTCTTTCGACACCAAACACACCTTTTGACACATTAATCATGAAATTAACACATGTAGCTAAACAACCTAGATTATTGATTAAATCAAACAAGTAGAAAGACCATTAAAACTCTAAATCTATTTAAATCCGTCAATGAAAGGAGTCATTCATCATGGTTTGTATTCCGTACAAATGTGAACAGGTATAATTATTCAATCATGAGACATTATAACCACCTCATGTGAATTAGGCTCCTCTTATTGTTACCTGGACTATTTTCATGCAATAACCTTGAAATAAAATTTTGCTTCATCATTAATGATTATTTTGTTGTGAAAAGAATGCTCATGGACCATCTATAACATGAATTGATTCAATTTAACAACAATGCAGTCCTTGATCTTCAATTTCATTTCTTATCGATATTAATTGTTGAATTCAAAATTATAGACTGCCTCCTATCATTTCTCATTAGCAATGCTCCTCTTTTGACTCCAAACACATTTTTTGACACATTGATCATGAAATTAACACATGTGGCTAAACAACCTAGTATATTGATTAAATCAAACATGTATAAAGACCATTAAAACTCTAAATCTATTTAAATCCGTCAGTCAAAGGAGTCATTCATAATGATTTGCATTCTATACAAATGTGAAATGGTTTAATTCTTAAATCACGAGACATTCTAATCAGCTCATGTAAATTAGGCTCCTTTTATTGTTACTAGGAATATTTTTCTTGCAATAACCTTGAAATTAACAGTTGCTTCATCCTAAATGACTATATTCATTATGGAAAAAATGCCCATGGACCATCTATAACATGAATTCATTCAATTTAACAAACAATAGTGTCTTGGATCTTCAATTTCATTTCTTATTGATATTAATTGTTAAATTATAAATTAGAGACGATATCCCATCATTTCTCATTAGCAATGCTCCTCTTTTGACACCAAACACACCTTTTGACACATTGATCATGAAATTAACACATGTGGCTAAAAAACCTAGTATATTGATTAAATCAAACAAGTATAAAGACCATTAAAACTATAAATCTATTTAAATCCGTCAATCAAAGGAGTCATTCATCATGGTTTGTATTCCGTACAAATGTGAACAGGTTTAATTCCTAAATCATGAGACATTATAACCACCTCATGTGAATTAGGCTCCTCTTATTGTTACTTGGACTATTTTCATGCAATAACCTTGAAATAATATTTTGCTTCATCATTAATGATTATTTTGTTATGAAAAGAATGCCCATGGACCATCTATAACATGAATTCATTCAATTTAACAAACAATGCAATCCTCGATCTTCAATTTTATTTGTTATCGATATTAATTGTTGAATTCAAAATTATAGACTTCCTCCCATCATTTCTCATTAGCAATGCTCCTCTTTTGAATCGAAACACACTTTTTGACACATTGATCATGAAATTAACACATGTGGCTAAACAACCTAGTATATTGATTAAATCAAACAAGTATAAAGACGATTAAAACTCTAAATCTATTTAAATCCGTCAATCAAAGCAGTCATTCATAATGGTTTGCATTCTGTACAAATGTGAAATGGTTTAATTCTTAAATCACGAGACATTCTAATCACCCCATGTAAATTAGGCTCCTTTTATTGTTACTAGTAATATTTTTCATTCAATAACCTTGAAATTAACAGTTGCTTCATCCTAAATGACTATATTCATTATGGAAAAAATGCCCATGGACCATCTATAACATGAATTCATTCAATTTAATAAACAATAGTGTCTTGGATCTTCAATTTCATTTCTTATTGATATTAATTGTTAAATTCCAAATTAGAGACAACATCCCATCATTTCTCATTAGCAATGCTCCTCTTTTGACACCAAACACACCTTTTGACACATTGATCATGAAATTAACACATGTCGCTAAACAACCTAGTATATTGATTAAATCAAACAAGTATAAAGACCATTAAAACTCTAAATATATTTAAATCCATCAATCAAAGAAGTCATTCATCATGGTTTGTATTCCGTACAAATGTGAACAGGTTTAATTCTTAAATCATGAGACATTATAATCACCTCATGTTAATTAGGCTCCTCTTATTGTTACCTGGACTATTTTCATGCAATAACCTTGAAATAAAATTTTGCTTCATCATTAATGATTATTTTGTTGTGAAAAGAATGCTCATGGACCATCTATAACATGAATTGACTCAATTTAACAACAATGCAGTCCTTGATCTTCAATTTCATTTCTTATCGATATTAATTGTTGAATTCAAAATTATAGACTGCCTCCTATCATTTCTCATTAGCAATGCTCCTCTTTTGACTCCAAACACATTTTTTGACACATTGATCATGAAATTAACACATGTGGCTAAACAACCTAGTATATTGATTAAATCAAACATGTATAAAGACCATTAAAACTCTAAATCTATTTAAATCCGTCAGTCAAAGGAGTCATTCATAATGATTTGCATTCTATACAAATGTGAAATGGTTTAATTCTTAAATCATGAGACATTCTAATCAGCTCATGTAAATTAGGCTCCTTTTATTGTTACTAGGAATATTTTTCTTGCAATAACCTTGAAATTAACAGTTGCTTCATCCTAAATGACTATATTCATTATGGAAAAAATGCCCATGGACCATCTATAACATGAATTCATTCAATTTAACAAACAATAGTGTGTTGGATCTTCAATTTCATTTCTTATTGATATTAATTGTTAAATTCCAAATTAGAGACGATATCCCATCATTTCTCATTAGCAATGCTCCTCTTTTGACACCAAACACACCTTTTGACACATTGATCATGAAATTAACACATGTGGCTAAAAAACCTAGTATATTGATTAAATCAAACAAGTATAAAGACCATTAAAACTATAAATCTATTTAAATCCGTCAATCAAAGGAGTCATTCATCATGGTTTGTATTCCGTACAAATGTGAACAGGTTTAATTCCTAAATCATGAGACATTATAACCACCTCATGTGAATTAGGCTCCTCTTATTGTTACTTGGACTATTTTCATGCAATAACCTTGAAATAATATTTTGCTTCAACATTAATGATTATTTTGTTATGAAAAGAATGCCCATGGACCATTTATAACATGAATTGATTCAATTTAACAAACAATGCAGTCCTTGATCTTCAAATTCATTTCTTATCGATATTAATTGTTGAATTCAAAATTATAGACTGCCTCCCATCATTTCTCATTAGCAATGCTCCTCTTTTGACTCCAAACACACTTTTTGACACATTGATCATGAAATTAACACATGTGGCTAAACAACCTAGTATATTGATTAAATCAAACATGTATAAAGACCATTAAAAGTCTAAATCTATTTAAATCGGTCAGTCAAAGGATTCATTCATAATGATTTGCATTCTATACAAATGTGAAATGGTTTAATTCTTAAATCACGAGACATTCAAATCAGCTCATGTAAATTAGGCTCCTTTTATTGTTACTAGGAATATTTTTCATGCAATAACCTTGAAATTAACAGTTGCTTCATCCTAAATGACTATATTCGTTATGGAAAAAATGCCAATGGACCATCTATAACATGAATTCATTCAATTTAATTAACAATAGTGTCCTGGATCTTCAATTTCATTTCTTATTGATATTAATTGTTAAATTCCAAATTAGAGACGACATCCCATCATTTCTCATTAGCAATGCTCCTCTTTTGACACCAAACACACCTTATGTCACATTGATCATGAAATTAACAAATGTAGGTAAACAACCTAGTATATTGATTAAATCAAACAAGTATAAAGACCGTTAAAACTCTAAATCTATTTAAATCCGTCAATCAAAGGAGTCATTCATCATGGTTTGTATTCCGTACAAATGTGAACAGGTTTAATTCTTAAATAATGAGACATTATAACCACCTTATGTGAATTAGGCTCCTCTTATTGTTACCTGGACTATTTTCATGAAATAACCTTGAAATAAAATTTTGCTTCATCATTAATGATTATTTTGTTATGAAAAGAATGACCAAGGACCATCTATAACATGAATTCATTCAATTTAACAAACAATGCAGTCCTTGATCTTCAATTTCATTTCTTATCGATATTAATTGTTGAATTCAAAATTATAGACAGCCTCCCATCATTTCTCATTAGCAATGCTCCTCTTTTCACTGCCAACACACTTTTTGACACATTGATCATGAAATTAACACATGTGGCTAAACAACCTAGTATATTGATTAAATCAAAAAAGTATAAAAACCATTAAAACACTAAATCTAGTTAAATCCGTCAATGAAAGGAGTCATTCATAATGATTTGCATTCTGTACAAATGTGAAATGGTTTAATTCTTAAATCACGAGACATTCTAATCACCTCATGTAAATTAGGCTCCTTTTATTGTTACTAGGAATATTTTTCACGCAATAACCTTGAAATTAAAATTTGCTTCATCCTAAATGACTATATTCATTATGGAAAAAATGCCCATGGACCATCTATAACATGAATTCATTCAATTTAACAAACAAAGGTGTCCTGGATCTTCAATTTCATTTCTTATTGATATTAATTGTTGAATTCAAAATTAGAGACAACATCCCATCATTTCTCATTAGCAATGCTCCTCTTTTGACAACAAACACACCTTTTGACACATTCATCATGAAATTAACACATGCGGCTAAAAAACCTAGTATATTGATTAAATCAAACAAGTATAAAGACCATTAAAACTCTAAATCTATTTAAATCCGTCAATCAAAGGAGTCATTCATCATGGTTTGTATTCCGTACAAATGTGAACAAGTTTACTTCTTCAATCATGAGACATTATAACCACCTCTTGTTAATTAGGCTCCTCTTATTGTTACCTGGACTATTTTCATGCAATAACCATGAAATAAAATTTTGCTTCATCATTAATGACTATTTTGTTATGAAAAGAATGCCCAAGGACCATCTATAACATGAATTGATTCAATTTAACAAACAATGCAGTCCTTGATCTTCAATTTCATTTCTTATCGATATTAATTGCTGAATTCAAAATTACAGACTGCCTCCCATCATTTCTCATTAACAATGCTCCTCTTTTGACTCCAAACACACTTTTTGACACATTGATCATGAAATTAACACATATGGCTAAACAACCTAGCATATTGATTAAATCAAACAAGTATAAAGACCATTAAATCTCTAAATCTATTTAAATCCGTCAGTCAAAGGAGTCATTCATAATGATTTGCATTCTGTACAACTGTGAAATAGTTTAATTCTTAAATCACTAGACATTCTAATCACCTCATGTAAATTAGGCTCCTTTTATTGTTACTAGGAATATTTTTCATTCAATAACCTTGAAATTAACAGTTGCTTCATCCTAAATGACTATATTCATTATGGAAAAAATGCCCATGGACCATCTATAACATGAATTCATTCAATTTAACAAACAATAGTGTCCTGGATCTTCAATTTCATTTCTTATTGATATTAATTGTTAAATTCAAAATTAGAGACAACATCCCATCATTTCTCATTAGCAATGCTCCTCTTTTGACACCAAACACACCTTTTGACACATTGATCATGAAATTAACAAATGTAGCTAAACAACCTAGTATATTGATTAAATCAAACAAGTATAAAGACCATTAAAACTCTAAATCTATTTAAATTCGTCAATCAAAGGAGACATTCATCATGGTTTATATTCCGTACAAATGTGAACAGGTTTAATTCTTAAATCATGAGACATTCCAACCACCTCATGTGAATTAGGCACCCCTTGTTGTTACCTCGACTATTTTCATGCAATAAGCTAGAAATAAAATTTTGCTTCATCATTAATCATTATTTTGTTATGAAAAGAATGCCCATGGACCATCTATAACATGAATTCATTCAATTTAACAAACAATGCAGTCCTCGATCTTCAATTTCATTTCTCATCGACATTAATTGTTGAATTCAGAATTATAGACTGCCTCCCATCATTTCTCATTAGCAATGCTCCTCTTTTGACTCCAAACACACTTTTTGACACATTGATAATGAAATTGACACATGTGGCTAAACAACCTAGTATATTGATTAAATCAAACAAGTATAAAGACCATTAAAACACTAAATCTATTTAAATCCTTAAATCAAAGGAGTCTTTCATCATGGTTTGTATTCCGTACAAATGTGAATAGGTTTAATTCTTAAATCATGAGACATTATAACCACCTCATGTGAATTAGGCTCCTCTTATTGTTACCTGGACTATTTTCATGCAATAACCTTGAAATAAAATTTTGCTTCATCATTAATGATTATTTTGTTATGAAAAGAATGCCCATGGACCATTTATAACATGAATTGATTCAATTTAACAAACAATGCAGTCCTTGAACATCAAATTCATTTCTTATCGATATTAATTGTTGAATTCAAAATTATAGACTAGCTCCCATCATTTCTCATTAGCAATGCTCCTCTTTTGACTCCAAACACACTTTTTGACACATTGATCATGAAATTAACACATGTGGCTAAACAACCTAGTATATTGATTAAATCAAACAAGTATAAAGACCATTAAAACTCTAAATCTATTTAAATCCGTCAATGAAAGGAGTCATTCCTTATGATTTGCATTCTGTACAAATGTGAAATGGTTTAATTCTTAAATCACGAGACAGTCTAATCACCTCATGTAAATTAGGCGCCCTTTATTGTTACTAGGAATATTTTTCATGCAATAACCTTGAAATTAACAGTTCCTTCATCCTAAATGACTATATTCATTATGGAAAAAATGCCCATGGACCATCTATAACATGAATTCATTTAATTTAGCAAACAATAGTGTCCTGGATCTTCAATTTTATTTCTTATTGATATTAATTCTTAAATTCTACATTAGAGACAACATCCCATCATTTCTCATTAGCAATGCTCCTCTTTTGACACCAAACACACCTTTTGACACATTGATCATGAAATTAACACATGTAGCTAAACAACCTAGTATATTGATTAAATCAAACAAGTATAAAGACCATTAAAACTCTAAATCTATTTAAATCCGTCAATCAAAGGAGTCATTCATCATGGTTTGTATTCCGTACAAATGTGAACAGGTTTAATTCTTAAATCATGAGACATTATAACCACCTCATGTGAATTAGGCTCCTCTTATTGTTACCTGGACTATTTTCATGCAATAACCTTGAAATAAAATTTTGCTTCATCATTAATGATTATTTTGTTATGAAAAGAATGCCCATGGACCATTTATAACATGAATTGATTCAATTTAACAAACAATGCAGTCCTTGATCTTCAAATTCATTTCTTATCGATATTAATTGTTGAATTCAAAATTATAGACTGCCTCCCATCATTTCTCATTAGCAATGCTCCTCTTTTGACTCCAAACACACTTTTTGACACATTGATCATGAAATTAACACATGTGGCTAAACAACCTAGTATATTGATTAAATCAAACATGTATAAAGACCATTAAAACTCTAAATCTATTTAAATCCGTCAGTTAAAGGAGTCATTCATAATGATTTGCATTCTGTACAAATGTGAAATGGTTTAATGCTTAAACCACGAGACATTCTAATCACCTCATGTAAATTAGGCTCCTTTTATTGTTACTAGGAATATTTTTCATGCAATAACCTCGAAATTAAAAGTTGTTTCATCCTAAAAGACTATATTCATTATGGAAAAAATGCCCATGGACCATCTATAACATGAATTAATTCAATTTAACAAACAATAGTGTCCTTATCTTCAATTTCATTTCTTATTGATATTAATTGTTAAATTCCAAATTAGAGACAACATCCCATCATTTCTCATTAGTAATGCTCCTCTTTTGACACCAAACACACCTTTTGACACATTGATCATGAAATTAACAAATGTAGCTAAACAACCTAGTATATTGATTAAATCAAACAGGTATAAAGACCATTAAAACTCTAAATCTATTTAAATCCATCAATCAAAGGAGTCATTCATGATGGTTTGTATTCCCTACAAATGGGAACAAGTTTAATTCTTAAATCATGAGACATTGTAACCACCTCATGTGAATTAGGCTCTTCTTATTGTTACCTGGACTATTTTCATGCAATAACCTTGAAATAAAATTTTGCTTCATCATTAATGATTATTTTGTTATGAAAAGAATGCCCATGGACCATCTATAACATGAATTCATTCAATTTAACAAACAATGCAGTCCTCAATCTTCAATTTTATTTCTTATCGATATTAATTGTTGAATTCAAAATTATAGACAACATCCCATCATTTCTCATTAGCAATGCTCCTCTTTTGACAACAAACACACTTTTTGACACATTCATCATGAAATTAACACATGCGGCTAAAAAACCTAGTATATTGATTAAATCAAACAAGTATAAAGACCATTAAAACTCTAAATCTATTTAAATCCGTCAATCAAAGGAGTCATTCATCATGGTTTGTATTCCGTACAAATGTGAACAGGTTTACTTCTTAAATCATGAGACATTATAACCACCTCTTGTGAATTAGGCTCCTCTTATTGTTACCTGGACTATTTTCATGCAATAACCATGAAATAAAATTTTGCTTCATCATTAATGACTATTTTGTTATGAAAAGAATGCCCAAGGACCATCTATAACATGAATTGATTCAATTTAACAAACAATGCAGTCCTTGATCTTCAATTTCATTTCTTATCGATATTAATTGCTGAATTCAAAATTACAGACTGCCTCCCATCATTTCTCATTAACAATGCTCCTCTTTTGAATCCAAATACACTTTTTGACACATTGATCATGAAATTAACACATATGGCTAAACAACCTAGCATATTGATTAAATCAAACAAGTATAAAGACCATAAAAACTCTAAATCTATTTAAATCCGTCAGTCAAAGGAGTCATTCATAATGATTTGCATTCTGTACAACTGTGAAATAGTTTAATTCTTAAATCACTAGACATTCTAATCACCTCATGTAAATTAGGCTCCTTTTATTGTTACTAGGAATATTTTTCATTCAATAACCTTGAAATTAACAGTTGCTTCATCCTAAATGACTATATTCATTATGGAAAAAATGCCCATGGACCATCTATAACATGAATTCATTCAATTTAACAAACAATAGTGTCCTGGATCTTCAATTTCATTTCATATTGATATTAATTGTTAAATTCAAAATTAGAGACAACATCCCATCATTTCTCATTAGCAATGCTCCTCTTTTGACTCCAAACACACATTGATCATGAAATTAACACATGCGGCTAAAAAACCTAGTATATTGATTAAATCAAACAAGTATAAAGACCATTAAAACTCTAAAACTATTTAAATCCGTCAATCAAAGGAGTCATTCATGATGGTTTGTATTCCCTACAAATGGGAACAAGTTTAATTCTTAAATCATGAGACATTGTAACCACCTCATGTGAATTAGGCTCTTCTTATTGTTACCTGGACTATTTTCATGCAATAACCTTGAAATAAAATTTTGCTTCATCATTAATGATTATTTTGTTATGAAAAGAATGCCCATGGACCATCTATAACATGAATTCATTCAATTTAACAAACAATGCAGTCCTCAATCTTCAATTTTATTTCTTATCGATATTAATTGTTGAATTCAAAATTATAGACTGCCTCCCATCATTTCTCATTAGAAATGCTCCTCTTTTGACTCCAAACACACTTTTTGACACATTCATCATGAAATTAACACATGCGGCTAAAAAACCTAGTATATTGATTAAATCAAACAAGTATAAAGACCATTAAAACTCTAAAACTATTTAAATCCGTCAATCAAAGGAGTCATTCATGATGGTTTGTATTCCCTACAAATGGGAACAAGTTTAATTCTTAAATCATGAGACATTGTAACCACCTCATGTGAATTAGGCTCTTCTTTAGTTGTTACCTGGACTATTTTTCATGCAATAACCTTGAAATAAAATTTTGCTTCATCATTAATGATTATTTTGTTATGAAAAGAATGCCCATGGACCATCTATAACATGAATTCATTCAATTTAACAAACAATGCAGTCCTCAATCTTCAATTTTATTTCTTATCGATATTAATTGTTGAATTCAAAATTATAGACTGCCTCCCATCATTTCTCATTAGCAATGCTCCTCTTTTGACTCCAAACACACTTTTTGACACATTGATCATGAAATTAACACATGTGGCTAAACAACCTAGTATATTGATTAAATCAAACAAGTATAAAGACCATTAAAACTCTAAATCTATTTAAATCCGTCAATGAAAGGAGTCATTCATAATGATTTGCATTCTGTACAAATGTGAAATGGTTTAATGCTTAAATCACGAGACAGTCTAATCACCACATGTAAATTAGGCGCCTTTTATTGTTACTAGGAATATTTTTCATGCAATAACCTTGAAATTAACAGTTCCTTCATCCTAAATGACTATATTCATTATGGAAAAAATGCCCATAGACCATCTATAACATGAATTAATTCAATTTAGCAAACAATAGTGTCCTTATCTTCAATTTCATTTCTTATTGATATTAATTGTTAAATTCCAAATTAGAGACAACATCCCATCATTTCTCATTAGGAATGCTCCTCTTTTGACACCAAACACATATTTTGACACATTGATCATGAAATTAACAAATGTAGCTAAACAACCTAGTATATTGATTAAATCAAACAGGTATAAAGACCATTAAAACTCTAAATCTATTTAAATTCGTCAATCAAAGGAGTCATTCATGATGGTTTGTATTCCATACAAATGGGAACAAGTTTAATTCTTAAATCATGAGACATTGTAACCACCTCATGTGAATTAGGCTCCTCTTATTGTTACCTGGACTATTTTCATGCAATAACCTTGAAATAAAATTTTGCTTCATCATTAATGATTATTTTGTTATGAAAAGAATGCCCATGGACCATCTATAACATGAATTCATTCAATTTAACAAACAATGCAGTCCTCAATCTTCAATTTTATTTCTTATCGATATTAATTGTTGAATTCAAAATTATAGACTGCCTCCCATCATTTCTCATTAGCAATGCTCCTCTTTTGACTCCAAACACACTTTTTGACACATTGATCATGAAATTAACACATGTGGCTAAACAACCTAGTATATTGATTAAATCAAACAAGTATAAAGACCATTAAAACTCTAAATCTATTTAAATCCGTCAATGAAAGGAGTCATTCCTAATGATTTGCATTCTGTACAAATGTGAAATGGTTTAATTCTTAAATCACGAGACAGTCTAATCACCACATGTAAATTAGGCGCCTTTTATTGTTACTAGGAATATTTTTCATGCAATAACCTTGAAATTAACAGTTCCTTCATCCTAAATGACTATATTCATTATGGAAAAAATGCCCATAGACCATCTATAACATGAATTCATTCAATTTAGCAAACAATAGTGTCCTGAATCTTCAATTTTATTTCTTATTGATATTAATTGTTAAATTCCAAATTAGAGACAACATCCCATCATTTCTCATTAGCAATGCTCCTCTTTTGAAACTAAACACACCTTTTGACACATTGATCATGAAATTAACAAATGTAGCTAAACAACCTAGTATATTGATTAAATCAAACAAGTATAAAGACCATTAAAACTCTAAATCTATTTAAATCCGTCAATCAAAGGAGTCATTCATGATGGTTTGTATTCCGTACAAATGTGAACAGGTTTAATTCTTAAATCATGAGACATTATAATCACCTCATGTGAATTAGGCTCCTCTTATTGTTACCTGGACTATTTTCATTCAATAACCTTGAAATAAAATTTTGCTTCATCATTAATGATTATTTTCCTATGAAAAGAATGCCCGTGGACAATCTATAGCATGAATTGAGTCAATTTAACAAACAATGTAGTCCTTGATCTTCAATTTCATTTGTTATCGATATTAATTGTTGAATTCAAAATTATAGACTGCCTCCCATCATTTCTCATTAGCAATGCTCCTCTTTTGACTCCAAACACACATTTTGACACATTGATCATGAAATTAACACATGTGGCTAAACAACCTAGTATATTGATTAAATCAAACAAGTATAAAGACCATTAAAACACTAAATCTATTAAATCCGTCAATCTAAGGAGTCATTCATAATGATTTGCATTCTGTACAAATGTGAAATGGTTTAATTCTTAAATCACGAGACATTCTAATCACCTCATGTAAATTAGGCTCCTTTTATTGTTACTAGGAATATTTTTCATGCAATAACCTTGAAATTAACAGTTGCTTCATCCTAAATGACTATATTCATTATGGAAAAAATGCCCATGGACCATCTATAACATGAATTCATTCAATTTAACAAACGATAGTGTCCTGGATCTTCAATTTCATTTCTTATGGATATTAAATGTTAAATTCCAAATTAGAGACAACATCCCATCATTTCTCATTAGCAATGCTCCTCTTTTGACACCAAACACACCTTTTGACACATTGATCATGAAATTAAAAAATGTAGCTAAACAACCTAGTATATTGATTAAATCAAACAGGTATAAAGACCATTAAAACTCTAAATCTATTTAAATCCATCAATCAAAGGAGTCATTCATCATGGTTTGCATTATGTACAAATGTGAAATGGTTTAATGCTTAAATCACGAGACATTCTAATCACCTCATGTAAATTAGGCACCTTTTATTGTTACTAGGAATATTTTTAATGCAATAACCTTGAAATTAACAGTTGCTTCATCCTAAATGACTATATTCATTATGGAAAAAATGCCCATGGACCATCTATAACATGAATTCATTCAATTTGATAAACGATAGTGTCCTGGATCTTCAATTTCATTTCTTATGGATATTAAATGTTAAATTGCAAATTAGAGACAACATCCCATCATTTCTCATTAGCAATGCTCCTCTTTTGACACCAAACACACCTTTTGACACATTGATCATGAAATTAACACATGTAGCTAAACAACCTAGTATATTGATTAAATCAAACAAGTATAAAGACCATTAAAACTCTAAATCTATTTAAATCCGTCAATCAAAGGAGTCATTCATCATGGTTTGTATTCCGTACAAATGTGAACAAGTTTAATTCTTAAATCATGAGACATTAGAACCACCTCATGTGAATTAGGCTCCTCTTATTGTTACCTGGACTATTTTCATGAAATAACCTTGAAATAAAATTTTGCTTCATCATTAATGATTATTTTGTTATGAAAAGAATGCCCAAGGACCATCTATAACATGAATTCATTCAATTTAACAAACAATGCAGTCCTTGATCTTCAATTTCATTTCTTATCGATATTAATTGTTGAATTCAAAATTATAGACTGCCTCCCTTCATTTCTCATTAGCAATGCTTCTCTTTTGACTGCAAACACACTTTTTGACACATTGATCATGAAATTAACACATGTGGCTAAACAACCTAGTATATTGATTAAATAAACATGTATAAAGACCATTAAAACTTTAAATCTATTTAAATCCGTCAATGAAAGGAGTCATTCATAATGATTTGCATTCTGTACAAATGTGAAATGGTTTAATTCTTAAATCACGAGACATTTTAATCACCTCATGTAAATTAGGCTCCTTTTATTGTTACTAGGAATATTTTTCACGCAATAACCTTGAAATTAAAATTTGCTTCATCCTAAATGACTATATTCATTATGGAAAAAATGCCCATGGACCATCTATAACATGAATTCATTCAATTTAACAAACAATGGTGTCCTGGATCTTCAATTTCATTTCTTATTGATATTAATTGTTGAATTCAAAATTAGAGACAACATCCCATCATTTCTCATTAGCAATGCTGCTCTTTTGACTCCAAACAAGACTTTTGACACATTGATCATGAAATTAACACATATAGCTAAACAACCTAGTACATTGATTAAATCAAACACGTATAAAGACCATTAAAACTCTAAATCTATTTAAATCCGTCAATCAAAGGAGTAATTCATCATGGTTTGTATTCCGTACAAATGTGAACAGGTTTAATTCTTAAATCATGAGACATTATAACCACCTCATGTGAATTAGGCTCCTCTTGTTGTTACCTGGACTATTTTCATGCAATAACCTTGAAATAAAATTTTGCTTCATCGTTAATGATTATTTTGTTATGAAAAGAATGCCCCTGGACAATCTATAGCATGAATTGATTCAATTTAACAAATAATGTAGTCCTTGATCTTCAATTTCATTTCTTATCGATATTAATTGTTGAATTCAAAATTATAGACTACCTCCCATCATTTCTCATTAGCAATGCTCCTCTTTTGACTCCAAACAAACCTTTTGACACATTGATCATGAAATTAACACATCTAGCTAAACAACCTAGTATATTGATTAAATCAAACACGTATAAAGACCATTAAAACTCTAAATCTATTTAAATCCGTCAATCAAAGGAGTAATTCATCATGGTTTGTATTCCGTACAAATGTGAACAGGTTTAATTCTTAAATCATGAGACATTATAACCACCTCATGTGAATTAGGCTCCTCTTGTTGTTACCTGGACTATTTTCATGCAATAACCTTGAAATAAAATTTTGCTTCATCGTTAATGATTATTTTGTTATGAAAAGAATGCCCCTGGACAATCTATAGCATGAATTGATTCAATTTAACAAATAATGTAGTCCTTGATCTTCAATTTCATTTCTTATCGATATTAATTGTTGAATTCAAAATTATAGACTACCTCCCATCATTTCTCATTAGCAATGCTCCTCTTTTGACTCCAAACACACGTTTTGACACATTGATCATGAAATTAACACATGTAGCTAAACAACCTAATATATTGATTAAATCAAACAAGTATAAAGACCATTAAAACTCTAAATCTATTTAAATCCGTCAATCAAAGGAGTAATTCATCATGGTTTGTATTCCGTACAAATGTGAACAGGTTTAATTCTTAAATCATGAGACATTATAACCACCTCATGTGAATTAGGCTCCTCTTGTTGTTACCTGGACTATTTTCATGCAATAACCATGAAATAAAATTTTGCTTCATCGTTAATGATTATTTTGTTAGGAAAAGAATGCCCCTGGACAATCTATAGCATGAATTGATTCAATTTAACAAATAATGTAGTCCTTGATCTTCAATTTCATTTCTTATCGATATTAATTGTTGAATTCAAAATTATAGATTACCTCCCATCATTTCTCATTAGCAATGCTCCTCTTTTGACTCCAAACACACTTTTTGACACATTGATCATGAAATTAACACATGTGGCTAAACAACCTAGTATATTGATTAAATCAAACATGTATAAAAACCATTAAAACTCTAAATCTAGTTAAATCCGTCAGTCAAAGAAGTCATTCATAATGATTTGCATTCTGTACAACTGCGAAATGGTTTAATTCTTAAATCACGAGACATTCCAATCACCTCATGTAAATTAGGCACCTTTTATTGTTACTAGGAATATTTTTCACGCAATAACCTTGAAATTAAAATTTGCTTCATCCTAAATGACTATATTCATTATGGAAAAAATGCCCATGGACCATCTATAACATGAATTCATTCAATTTAACAAACAAAGGTGTCCTGGATCTTTAATTTCATTTCTTATTGATATTAATTGTTGAATTCAAAATTAGAGACAACATCCCATCATTTCTCATTAGCAATGCTCCTCTTTTGACACCAAACACACCTTTTGACACATTGATCATGAAATTAACACATGTCGCTAAACAACCTAGTATATTGATTAAATCAAACACGTATAAAGACCATTAAAACTCTATATCTATTTAAATCCGTCACTCAAAGGAGTCTTTCATCATGCTTTGTATTTCGTACAAATGTGAACAGGTTTAATTCTTAAATCATGAGACATTATAACCACCTCATGTGAATTAGGCTCCTCTTATTGTTACCTGGACTATTTTCATGCAATAACCTTGAAATAAAATTTTGCATCATCATTAGTGATTATTTTGTGATGAAAAGAATGCCCATGGACCATCTATAACATGAATTCATTCAATTTAAGAAACAATGCAATCTTTGATCTCCAATTTCATTTCTTATCGATATTAATTGTTGAATTCAAAATTATAGACTGCCTCCCATCATTTCTCATTAGCAATGCTCCTCTTTTAACTGCAAACACACGTTTTGACACATTGGTCATGAAATTAACACATGTAGCTAAACAACCTAATATATTGATTAAATCAAACAAGTATAAAGACCATTAAAACTCAAAATCTATTTAAATCCGTCAATCAAAGGAGTCATTCATCATGGTTTGTATTCCGTACAAATGTGAATAGGTTTAATTCTTAAATCATGAGACATTATAACCACCTCATGTGAATTAGGCTCCTCTTATTGTTACCTGGACTATTTTCATGCAATAACCTTGAAATAAAATTTTGCTTCATCATTAATGATTATTTTCTTAAGAGAAGAATGCCCATGGACCATTTATATCATGAATTGAGTCAATTTAACAAACAATGCAGTCCTTGATCTTCAAATTCATTTCTTATCGATATTAATTGTTGAATTCAAAATTATAGACTGCCTCCCATCATTTCTCATTAGCAATGGTCGTCTTTTGACTCCAAACACACTTTTTGACACATTGATCATGAAATTAACACATGTGGCTAAACAACCTAGTATATTGATTAAATCAAACATGTATAAAGACCATTAAAACTCTAAATCTATTTAAATCCGTCAGTCAAAGGAGTCATTCATAATGATTTGCATTCTGTACAACTGTGAAATGGTTTAATTCTTAAATCACGAGACATTCTAATCATCTCATGTAAATTAGGCTCCTTTTATTGTTACTAGGAATATTTTTGATGCAATAACCTCGAAATTAACAGTTGCTTCATCCTAAATGACTATATTCATTATGGAAAAAATGCCCATGGACCATCTATAACATGAATTCATTTAATTTAACAAACAACAGTGTCGTGATCTTCAATTTCATTTTTTATTGATATTACTTGTTAAATTCCAAATTAGTGACAACATCCCATCATTTCTCATTAGCAATGCTCCTCTTTTGACACCAAACACACCTTTTGACACATTGATCATGAAATTAACAAATGTAGCTAAACAACCTAGTATATTGATTAAATCAAACAGGTATAAAGACCATTAAAACTCTAAATCTATTTAAATCCGTCAATCAAAGGAGTCATTCATCATGGTTTGTATTCCGTACAAATGTGAACAGGTTTAATTCTTAAATCATGAGACATTATAACCACCTCATGTGAATTAGGCTCCTCTTATTGTTACCTCGACTATTTTCATGAAATAACCTTGAAATAAAATTTTGCTTCATCATTAATGATTATTTTGTTATGAAAAGAATGCCCAAGGACCATCTATAACATGAATTCATTCAATTTAAGAAACAATGCAGTCCTTGATCTTCAATTTCATTTCCTATCGATATTAATTGTTGAATTCAAAATTATAGACTGCCTCCCATCATTTCTCATTAGCAATGCTCCTCTTTTGACTCCAAACACACTTTTTGACACATTGATCATGAAATTAACACATGTGGCAAAACAACCCAGTATATTGATTAAATCAAACAAGTATAAAGACCATTAAAACTCTAAATCTATTTAAATCTGTCAATGAAAGGAGTCATTCATAATGATTTGCGTTCTGTACAAATGTGAAATGGTTTAATGCTTAAATGACGAGACATTATCATCACCTCATGTAAATTAGACTCCTTTTATTGTTACTAAGAATATTTTTCATGCAATAACCTTGAAATTAACAGTTGCTTCATCCTAAATGACTATATTCATTATGGAAAAAATGCCCATGGACCATCTATAACATGAATTCATTCAATTTAACAAACAATAGTGTCCTGATCTTCAATTTCATTTCTTATTGATATTAATTGTTAACTTCCAAATTAGAGACAACATCCCATCATTTCCCATTAGCAATGCTCCTCTTTTGACACCAAACACACCTTTTGAAACATTGATCATGAAATTAACAAATGTAGCTAAACAACCTAGTATATTGATTAAATAAATCAAGTATAAAGACCATTAAAACTCTAAATCTATTTAAATCCGTCACTCAAAGGAGTCATTCATCATGGTTTGTATTCCGTACAAATGTGAACAGGTTTAATTCTTAAATCATGAGACATTATAACCACCTCATGTAAAATAAAATTTTGCTTCATCATTAATGATTATTTTGTTATGAAATGAATGCCCAAGGACCATCTATAACATGAATTCTTTCAATTTAACAAACAATGTAGTCCTTGATCTTCAAATTCATTTCTTATCGATATTAATTGTTGAATTCAAAATTATAGACTGCGTCCCATCATTTCTCATTAGCAATGCTCCTCTTTTGACTCCAAACACACGTTTTGACACATTGGTCATGAAATTAACACATGTAGCTAAACAACCTAATATATTGATTAAATCAAACAAGTATAAAGACCATTAAAACACTAAATCTATTTAAATCCGTCAATCAAAGCAGTTATTCATCATGGTTTGTATTCCGTACAAATGTGAATAGGTTTAATTCTTAAATCATGAGACATTATAACCACCTCATGTGAATTAGGCTCCTCTTATTGTTACCTAGACTATTTTCATGCAATAACCTCGAAATAAAATTTTGCTTCATCATTAATGATTATTTTCTTATGAGAAGAATGCCCATGGACCATTTATATCATGAATTGAATCAATTTAACAAACAATGCAGTCCTTGATCTTCAAATTCATTTCTTATCGATATTAATTGTTGAATTCAAAATTATAGACTGCCTCCCATCATTTCTCATTAGCAATGGTCATCTTTTGACTCCAAACACACTTTTTGACACATTGATCATGAAATTAACACATGTGGCTAAACAACCTAGTATATTGATTAAATCAACATGTATAAAGACCATTAAAACTCTAAATCTATTTAAATCCGTCAGTCAAAGGAGTCATTCATAATGATTTGCATTCTGTACAACTATGAAATGGTTTAATTCTTAAATCACGAGACATTCTAATCACCTCATGTAAATTAGGCTCCTTTTATTGTTACTAGGAATATTTTTGATGCAATAACCTCGAAATTAACAGTTGCTTCATCCTAAATGACTATATTCATTATGGAAAAAATGCCCGTGGACCATCTATAACATGAATTCATTCAATTTAACAAACAATAGTGTCCTGATCTTCAATTTCATTTCTTATTGATATTAATTGTTAAATTCCAAATTAGAGACAACATCCCATCATTTCTCATTAGCAATGCTCCTCTTTTGACACCAAACACACCTTTTGACACATTGATCATGAAATTAACAAATGTAGCTAAACAACCTAGTATATTGATTAGATCAAACAAATATAAAGACCATTAAAACTCTAAATCTATTTAAATCCGTCAATCAAAGGAGTCATTCATCATGGTTTGTATACCGTACAAATGTGAACAGGTTTAATTCTTAAATCATGAGACATTATAACCACCTCATGTGAATTAGGTGCCTCTTATTGTTACCTGGACTATTTTCATGAAATAATCTTGAAATAAAATTTTGCTTCATCATTAATGATTATTTTGTTATGAAAAGAATGCCCAAGGACCATCTATAACATGAATTCTTTCAATTTAATAAACAATGCAGTCCTTGATATTCAATTTCATTTCTTATCGATATTAATTGTTGAATTCAAAATTATAGACTACCTCCCATCATTTCTCATTAGCAATGCTCATCTTTTGACTGTAAACACATTTTTGACACATTGATCATGAAATTAACACATGTGGCTAAACAACCTAGTATATTGATTAAATCAAACATGTATAAAGACCATTAAAACTCTAAATCTATTTAAATCCGTCACTCAAAGGAGTCTTTCATCATGGTTTGTATTTGGTACAAATGTGAACAGGTTTAATTCTTAAATCATGAGACATTATAACCACCTCATGTGAATTAGGCTCCTCTTATTGTTACCTGGACTATTTTCATGCAATAACCTTGAAATAAAATTTTGCTTCATCATTAATGATTATTCTGTTATAAAAAGAATGCCCATGGACCATCTATAGCATGAATTGATTCAATTTAACAAATAATGTAGTCCTTGATCTTCAATTTCATTTCTTATCGATATTAATTGTTGAATTCAAGATTATAGACTGCCTCCCATCATTTCTCATTAGCAATGCTCCTCTTTTGACTCCAAACACACTTTTTGACACATTGATCATGAAATTAACACATGTGGCTAAACAACCTAGTATATTGATTAAATCAAACATGTATAAAGACCATTAAAACTCTAAAATTATTTAAATCCGTCAGTCAAAGGAGTCATTCATAATGATTTGCATTCTGTACAACTGTGAACTGGTTTAATTCTCAAATCACGAGACATTCTAATCACCTCATGTAAATTAGGCTCCTTTTATTGTTACTAGGAATATTTTTCATACAATAACCTCAAAATTAACAGTTGCTTCATCTTAAATGACTATATTCATTATGGAAAAAATTCCCATGGACCATCTATCACATGAATTCATTCAATTTAACAAACAACATTGTCCTGATCTTCAATTTCATTTCTTATTGATATTAATTGTTAAATTCCAAATTAGAGACAACATCCCATCATTTCTCATTAGCAATGCTCCTCTTTTGACACCAAACACACCTTTTGACACATTGATCATGAAATTAACAAATGTAGCTAAACAACCTAGTATATTGATTAAATCAAACAAGTATAAAGACCATTAAAACTCTAAATCTATTTAAATCCGTCAATGAAAGGAGTCATTCATAATGATTTGCATTCTGTACAAATGTGAAATGGCTTAATGCTTAAGTCACGAGACATTCTAATCACCTCATGTAAATTAGGCTCCCTTTATTGTTACTAGGAATATTTTTCACGCAATAACCTTGAAATTAAAATTTGCTTCATCCTAAATGACTATATTCATTATGGAAAAAATGCCGATGAACCATCTATAACATCAATTCATTCAATTTAACAAACAATGGTGTCCTGGATCTTCAATTTCATTTCTTATTGATATTAATTGTTGAATTCAAAATTAGAGACAACATCCCATCATTTCTCATTAGCAATGCTCCTCTTTTGACTCCAAACAAACCTTTTGACACATTGATCGTGAAATTAACACATATAGCTAAACAACCTAGTATTTTGATTAAATCAAACATGTATAAAGACCATTAAAACTCTAAATCTATTTAAATCTGTCACTCAAAGGAGTCTTTCATCATGGTTTGTATTCCGTACAAATGTGAACAGGTTTAATTCTTAAATCATGAGACATTATAACCACCTCATGTGAATTAGGCTCCTCTTATTGTTACCCGGACTATTTTCATGCAATAACCTTGAAATAAAATTTTGCATCATCATTAATGATTATTTTGTTATGAAAAGAAAGCCCAAGGACCATCTATAACATGAATTCATTCAATTTAACAAACAATGCAATCTTTGATCTTCAATTTCGTTTCTTATCGATATTAATTGTTGAATTCAAAATTATAGACTGCCTCCCATCATTTCTCATTAGCAATGCTCCTCTTTTGACTCCAAACACACGTTTTGACACATTGATCATGAAATTAACACATGTAGCTAAACAACCTAATATATTGATTAAATCAAACAAGTATAAAGACCATTAAAACTCAAAATCTATTTAAATCCGTCAATCAAAGGAGTAATTCATCATGGTTTGTATTCCGTGCAAATGTGAACAGGTTTAATTCTTAAATCATGAGACATTATAACCACCTCATGTGAATTAGGCTCCTCTTGTTGTTACCTGGACTATTTTCATGCAATAACCATGAAATAAAATTTTGCTTCATCGTTAATGATTATTTTGTTATGAATAGAATGCCCCTGGACAATCTATAGCATGAATTGATACAATTTAACAAATAATGTAGTCCTTGATCTTCAATTTCATTTCTTATCGATATTAATTGTTGAATTCAAAATTATAGACTACCTCCCATCATTTCTCGTTAGCAATGCTCCTCTTTTGACTCCAAACACACTTTTTGACACATTGATCATGAAATTAACACATGTGGCTAAACAACCTAGTATATTGATTAAATCAAACATGTATAAAGACCATTAAAACTCTAAATCTATTTAAATCCGTCAGTCAAAGGAGTCATTCATAATGATTTGCATTCTGTACAACTGTGAAATGGTTTAATTCTTAAATCACGAGACATTCTAATCACCTCATGTAAATTAGGCACCTTTTATTGTTACTAGGAATATTTTTCACGCAATAACCTTGAAATTAAAATTTGCTTCATCCTAAATGACTATATTCATTATGGAAAAAATGCCCATGGACCATCTATAACATGAATTCATTCAATTTGACAAACAATGGTGTCCTGGATCATCAATTTCATTTCTTATTGATATTAATTGTTGAATTCAAAATTAGAGACAACATCCCATCATTTCTCATTAGCAATGCTCATCTTTTGACTCCAAACAAACCTTTTGACACATTGATCATGAAATTAACACATATAGCTAAACAACCTAGTATATTGATTAAATCAAACACGTATAAAGACCATTAAAACTCTAAATCTATTTAAATCCGTCAATCAAAGGAGTAATTCATCATGGTTTGTATTCCGTACAAATGTGAACAGGTTTAATTCTTAAATCATGAGACATTATAGCCACCTCATGTGAATTAGGCTCCTCTTGTTGTTACCTGGACTATTTTCATGCAATAACCTTGAAATAAAATTGTGCTTCATCGTTAATGATTATTTTGTTATGAAAAGAATGCCCCTGGACAATCTATAGCATGAATTTAATCAATTTAACAAACAATGCAGTCCTTGATCTTCAAATTCATTTCTTATCGATATTAATTATTGAATTCAAAATTATAGACTGCCTCCCATCATTTCTCATTAGCAATGGTCGTCTTTTGACTCCAAACACACTTTTTGACACATTGATCATGAAATTAACACATGTGGCTAAACAACCTAGTATATTGATTAAATCAAACATGTATAAAGACCATTAAAACTCTAAATCTATTTAAATCCGTCAGTCAAAGGAGTCATTCATAATGATTTGCATTCTGTACAACTGTGAAATGGTTTAATTCTTAAATCACGAGACATTCTAATCACCTCATGTAAATTAGGCTCCTTTTATTGTTACTAGGAATATTTTTGATGCAATAACCTCGAAATTAACAGTTGCTTCATCCTAAATGACTATATTCATTATGGAAAAAATGCCCGTGGACCATCTATAACATGAATTCATTTAATGTAACAAACAACAGTGTCGTGATCTTCAATTTCATTTCTTATTGATATTACTTGTTAAATTCCAAATTAGTGACAACATCCCATCATTTCTCATTAGCAATGCTCCTCTTTTGACACCAAACACACCTTTTGACACATTGATCATGAAATTAACAAATGTAGCTAAACAACCTAGTATATTGATTAAATCAAACAGGTATAAAGACCATTAAAACTCTAAATCTATTTAAATCCGTCGATCAAAGGAGTCATTCATCATGGTTTGTATTCCGTACAAATGTGAACAGGTTTAATTCTTAAATCATGAGACATTATAACCACCTCATGTGAATTAGGCTCCTCTTATTGTTACCTAGACTATTTTCAAGAAATAACCTTGAAATAAAATTTTGCTTCATCATTAAATGATTATTTTGTTTATGAAAAAAATGCCCAAGGACCATCTATAACATGAATTCTTTCAATTTAATAAAACAATGCAGTCCTTGATATATTCAATTTCATTTCTTATCGATATTAATTGTTGAATTCAAAATTATAGACTACCTCCCCATCATTTCTCATTAGCAATGCTCATCTTTTGACTGTAAACACATTTTTTGACACATTGATCATGAAATTAACACATGTGGCTAAACAACCTAGTATATTGATTAAATCAAACATGTATAAAGACCATTAAAACTCTAAATCTATTTAAATCCGTCACTCAAAGGGAGTCTTTCATCATGGTTTGTATTTGGTACAAATGTGAACAGGTTTAATTCTTAAATCATGAGACATTATAACCACCTCATGTGAATTAGGCTCCTCTTATTGTTACCTGGACTATTTTCATGCAATAACCTTGAAATAAAATTTTGCATCATCATTAATGATTATTTTGTTATAAAAAGAATGCCCATGGACCATCTATAGCATGAATTGATTCAATTTAACAAATAATGTAGTCCTTGATCTTCAATTTCATTTCTTATCGATATTAATTGTTGAATTCAAGATTATAGACTGCCTCCCATCATTTCTCATTAGCAATGCTCCTCTTTTGACTCCAAACACACTTTTTGACACATTGATCATGAAATTAACACATGTGGCTAAACAACCTAGTATATTGATTAAATAAAAAATGTATAAAGACCATTAAAACTCTAAAATTATTTAAATCCGTCAGTCAAAGGAGTCATTCATAATGATTTGCATTCTGTACAACTGTGAACTGGTTTAATTCTCAAATCACGAGACATTCTAATCACCTCATGTAAATTAGGCTCCTTTTATTGTTACTAGGAATATTTTTCATACAATAACCTCAAAATTAACAGTTGCTTCATCTTAAATGACTATATTCATTATGGAAAAAATTCCCATGGACCATCTATCACATGAATTCATTCAATTTAACAAACAACATTGTCCTGATCTTCAATTTCATTTCTTATTGATATTAATTGTTAAATTCCAAATTAGAGACAACATCCCATCATTTCTCATTAGCAATGCTCCTCTTTTGACACCAAACACACCTTTTGACACATTGATCATGAAATTAACAAATGTAGCTAAACAACCTAGTATATTGATTAAATCAAACAAGTATAAAGACCATTAAAACTCTAAATCTATTTAAATCCGTCAATGAAAGGAGTCATTCATAATGATTTGCATTCTGTACAAATGTGAAATGGCTTAATTGCTTAAATCACGAGACATTCTAATCACCTCATGTAAATTAGGCTCCCTTTATTGTTACTAGGAATATTTTTTCACGCAATAACCTTGAAATTAAAATTTGCTTCATCCTAAATGACTATATTCATTATGGAAAAAAAATGCCGATGAACCATCTATAACATCAATTCATTCAATTTAACAAACAATGGTGTCCTGGATCTTCAATTTCATTTCTTATTGATATTAATTGTTGAATTCAAAATTAGAGACAACATCCCATCATTTCTCATTAGCAATGCTCTTCTTTTGACTCCAAACAAACCTTTTGACACATTGATCGTGAAATTAACACATGTAGCTAAACAACCTAGTATTTTGATTAAATCAAACACGTATAAAGACCATTAAAACTCTAAATCTATTTAAATCTGTCACTCAAAGGAGTCTTTCATCATGGTTTGTATTCCGTACAAATGTGAACAGGTTTAATTCTTAAATCATGAGACATTATAACCACCTCATGTGAATTAGGCTCCTCTTATTGTTACCCGGACTATTTTCATGCAATAACCTTGAAATAAAATTTTGCATCATCATTAATGATTATTTTGTTATGAAAAGAAAGCCCATGGACCATCTATAACATGAATTCATTCAATTTAACAAACAATGCAATCTTTGATCTTCAATTTCGTTTCTTATCGATATTAATTGTTGAATTCAAAATTATAGACTGCCTCCCATCATTTCTCATTAGCAATGCTCCTCTTTTGACTCCAAACACACGTTTTGACACATTGATCATGAAATTAACACATGTAGCTAAACAACCTAATATATTGATTAAATCAAACAAGTATAAAGACCATTAAAACTCAAAATCTATTTAAATCCGTCAATCAAAGGAGTAATTCATCATGGTTTGTATTCCGTACAAATGTGAACAGGTTTAATTCTTAAATCATGAGACATTATAACCACCTCATGTGAATTAGGCTCCTCTTATTGTTACCTGGACTATTTTCATGCAATAACCTTGAAATAAAATTTTGCTTCATCATTAATGATTATTCTGTTATAAAAAGAATGCCCATGGACCATCTATAGCATGAATTGATACAATTTAACAAATAATGTAGTCCTTGATCTTCAATTTCATTTCTTATCGATATTAATTGTTGAATTCAAGATTATAGACTGCCTCCCATCATTTCTCATTAGCAATGCTCCTCTTTTGACTCCAAACACACTTTTTGACACATTGATCATGAAATTAACACATGTGGCTAAACAACCTAGTATATTGATTAAATCAATCAAGTATAAAGACCATTAAAACTCTAAATCTATTTAAATCCGTCAATGAAAGGAGTCATTCATAATGATTTGCATTCTGTACAAATGTGAAATGGTTTAATGCTTAAATCACGAGACATTCTAATCACCTCATGTAAATTAGGCTCCCTTTATTGTTACTAGGAATATTTTTCACGCAATAACCTTGAAATTAAAATTTGCTTCATCCTAAATGACTATATTCATTATGGAAAAAATGCCGATGGACCATCTATAACATGAATTCATTCAATTTAACAAACAATGGTGTCCTGGATCTTCAATTTCATTTCTTATTGATATTAATTGTTGAATTCAAAATTAGAGACAACATCCCATCATTTCTCATTAGCAATGCTCCTCTTTTGACTCCAAACAAACCTTTTGACACATTGATCGTGAAATTAACACATATAGCTAAACAACCTAGTATATTGATTAAATCAAACATGTATAAAGACCATTAAAACTCTAAATTTATTTAAATCCGTCAGTCAAAGGAGTCATTCATAATGATTTGCATTCTGTACAACTGTGAAATTGTTTAATTCTTAAATCACGAGTCATTCTAATCACCTCATGTAAAATTAGGCTCCCTTTTATTGTCGTTACTAGGAATATTTTTCATACAATAACCTCAAAATTAACAGTTGCTTCATCCTAAATGACTATATTTCATTATGGAAAAAATGCCAATGGACCATCTATAACATGAATTCATTCAATTTAACAAACAATAGTGTCCTGATCTTCAATTTCATTTCTTATCGATATTAATTGTTAAATTCCAAATTAGAGACAACATCCCATCATTTCTCATTAGCAATGCTCCTCTTTTGACACCAAACACACCTTTTGACACATTGATCATGAAATTAACACATGTGTAGCTAAACAACCCTAATATATTGATTAAATCAAACAAGTATAAAGACCATTAAAACTCTAAATCTATTTAAATCCGTCAATCAAAGGAGTCATTCATCATGGTTTGTATACCGCACAAATGTGAACAGGTTTAATTCTTAAATCATGAGACATTATAAACCACCTCATGTGAATTAGGCGCCTCTTATTGTTACCTGGACTATTTTCATGATATAAACTTGAAATAAAATTTTGCTTCATCATTAATGATTATTTTGTTATGAAAGAATTGCCCAAGGACCATCTATAACATGAATTCTTTCAATTTAATAAACAATGCAGTCCTTGATATTCAATTTCATTTCTTATCGATATTAATTGTTGAATTCAAAATTATATAGACTACCTCCCATCATTTCTCATTCGCAATGCTCATCTTTTGACTGCAAACACACTTTTTGACACATTAATCATGAAATTAACAAATGTAGCTAAACAACCTAGTATATTGATTAAATCAAACAAGTATAAAGACGATTAAAACTCTAAATCTATTTAAATCCATCAATCAAAGGAGTCATTCATCATGGTTTGTATTCCGTACAAATGTGAACAGGTTTAATTCTTAAATCATGAGACATTATAACCACCTTTTGTGAATTAGGCTCCTCTTATTGTTACCCTGGACTATTTTCATGAAATAACCTTGAAATAAAAATTTTGCTTCATCATTAATGATTATTTTGTTATGAAAAAAATGCCCAATGGACCATATCTATAACATGAATTCATTCAATTTAACAAACAATGCAATCCTTTGATCTTCAATTTCATTTCTTATCGATATTAATTGTTGAATTCAAAAATTATAGACTGCCTCCCATCATTTCTCATTAGCAATGCTCCTCTTTTGACTCCAAACACACCTTTTGACACATTGATCATGAAATTAACACACATGTAGCTAAACAACCTAATATATTGATTAAATCAAACAAGTATAAAGAATATTAAAACTCAAAATCTATTTAAATCCGTCAATCAAAGGAGTAATTTCATCATGGTTTTGTATTCCGTACAAATGTGAACAAGTTTATTCTTAAATCATGAGACATTATAACCACCTCATGTGAATGAGGTTCCTCTTATTGTTACCTAGGACTATTTTCATGCAATAACCTTGAAATAAAATTTTGCTTCATCATTAATGATTATTTTGTTATGAAAAGAATGCCCATGGACCATTTATATCATGAATTGATTCAATTTAACAAACAATGCAGTCCTTGATCTTCAAATTCATTTTACTTATCGATATTAATTGTTGAATTCAAAAATTATAGACTGCCTCCCATCATTTTCCGATTAGCAATGGTCGTCGTTTGACTCCCAAACACACTTTTTGACACATTGATCATGAAATTAAAACATGTGGCTAAACAACCCTAGTATATTGATTAAATCAAAACAAGTATAAAAAGACATTAAAACTCTAAATCTATTTAAATTCGTCAATCAAAGGAGCCATTCCCTAATGATTTGCATTCTGTACAAATGTGAAATGGTTTAATTCTTAAATTACGAGACATTCTAATCACCTCATGTAAATTAGGCGCCATTGTTATTGTTACTATCAAGGTTATCACTACTTCTCTATCTACTCTCAAATACACCTTGAATCACTTAACAGTTTGCTTTCATCTCTGAAAATGACTATATTTCATTATGGAAAAAATACCCTTAGGAGCATCTATAACAAATGAATTCATTCAATATAACAAACAAAAGTGTCCTGGATCTTCATTTCATTTCTTATGGATAATAAATGTAAATTCCAAAATTAGAGACAACATCCCATCAT